>DWGJ01002108.1:0-16933 GCA_018246895.1 Aspitha aspitha aspitha | reverse complement strand
AGACAATATGAGAGTACATATTCAAGTCCTGTTTACAGCAAAATAATTTTTGCCTTTAGCGATACTTCTTTCTTTATTGATTTTTTGCTATAAGATATAGAAAAAGGCTATATATGTAAATAAGAAATAAATTTATTTAAACTTGAAAGCTACCGAATAAAAATATAGGAGCTAAGAGCTTTGTATGAAGAAACAAGGAGCTAATGAGCAGACGGCAGCAGTCGAAAATGTTAAAATGTATGTAACATACACTTGACCCTATCATGCTGTTGATGAAAGCAAATTGGTCAGAGCAGATTTTTTCCAGCAAGATAGCAGTGTGCTCGGTAACGCGAACTCGAACAACGCTATCGGGACGGAGAAGGGCGGCAGCACCGGCGGCGGCCGCTCCAGTCAGGTGTCGCTGAGCTCCAACCCCGACCTGGACTTCCGCTACTCCGCCATATTCACGGAGGTCGCGTTCTACCGCGGCCGGCTGCTGGCCGTGAAACGTGTGCGCAGGCATCACATCGACATCACCAGGGAAATCAAGAAGGAACTTAAAATTGTAAGTTAATAGACGTTTATTATTCGTTTCAATAAACTTATATACGTAGATATTGACCCAGCAGCACGGGATGCCTGACTTTTAGCGTATAGACAGTTTTTACACCATACCACATGGACTGTGCATAATTTGGAATCAGATAGATTTGATATAATGTTGCATTGTTTCAGTGTTCTTATAATATTATAGTTTAATTTTATCAATTATCTGATTGAGCTTTGATATAATTTAAATAAATAATTGCTAACAATAAAACTACCCATTTTCAAATTCGAATAAAACTGGCCCTTGTTAAGAACCGTTAACCCCTAGAAGTAATTGGAATTGTCTATGGTATCAGAGCATTTTAAGTACCTATTGCACGTGTTGATGGTCCCTTAGCGATTCTGTCAGTTTTTATCCTTTTTTAAATTCATATGTAACACATTATTTTAGCCGGTATAGATAAATATTACACACAACCATAAAATAATAAAAACAATGACTAAAATTTCAATTCAACTTAACTCAAATAAAATCCTATCTAAATAGGTACCTACTCATAAGAACGAACCTTTATTTAAGTGGCCACAAACTTTCCCTAATGGCAAGCTGAAAAAATATTGCCGGATCCGTCCCTAAGCTCATCAGAAAGGGGAGCTTATAGCAAACAATACCTTTATCAAAGGTTCAGTGAAGTGCAAAACACAAAATTTTCTCCTACGGTTGAGACACATATTGATGAAAATAAATCACTCTCATTTGTATGCTTCTCAAATGCGGTATGGTGGTGAATAATATGCAACAGCATAAATAAACAACTGACGCACGCTAACTCCCCACTTTCGACTGAACTGTACATTTTAGCGAAATACCGAATTTTAGGGAATACTAAATTGAAGCTATTATTACAGTCATGTATTACATTACTACACGTAGTAAAAGATTTATTAGAGTACATATTTATATATGTATGTACGTTCGGCAAAATGCTTGCAACTACAACCCTTTAAAACATTATATAAAGTTAAACACTGTTGTAAAAAACACATAATATGTATTGTATGTACTCGTACAATTCGTATTGTTAATAATTAATTCTAGATTAAAATATTCCTGTAACGGCACTGAATTTCAAAAGTTCTGCAGAAATTTTAATAATACATATTAAAAGGAAATAAGTAACTTAACAATGATGAATCTATGACATAAATTGAAGAACAGTTGGTAAAGAAATTATCTTCGTTTTGAAATAGATGCGTGATCTTCAACATGACAACGTGAATGGATTTGTTGGAGCATGCATTGAACCTCCAAACGTATGTGCGCTATCCGAATACTGCACAAGGGGGAGTCTCAAGGTAATCTTTCAACTTAATTTATTTTAGCTAGATTTATGGAAATGATAGTGAGATAGAACTACTATCAGATGGTACAAGATAGTCTAAATTTATTAAAAGGCGTTCACTAGCTTTGTGATTTTACAGGTTGCAATGTATGTACTTCACTTGAATTACAAGATCACATATCTAAATGTAGACTTGGATTTTTGATTTATTTTGTTTAACAATGTTTTACGGTTGTAGGATATACTAGAAAACGAAGACATCAAGCTCGACAACATGTTCATAGCATCTCTTGTCGGTGACATTATTCGGGTATGTGTCTTGCGCTGAAAAACACTTTAATTTTTATGATAATGTAAGCTTTTGGATTGCAACAAGTTTTAAATAGGAAAACAATATTTAGAATTCATTTCTATTTTATAACGGATAATTATGTTTTCAACATTTGTATTATATATTAGACTTATTACACAATTAAATTCAATGAAAAATCATATTTATAGGGGATGACTTTTATCCACGAGTCGCCACTTCAATACCACGGAGCCTTGCGGCCTTCGAACTGCTTAGTGGACGCGCGGTGGGTGGTCAAGCTAGCGGATTTCGGCCTCAGAGAGTTTAGGAGAGGAGAAATACCACCTTCTGAACCGAATGCTCTACGATCTCATATTGAAAGTAAGTAAAGATTTTAGATTTGATAACAAAAAAATCTTAATACCAAACAAAAGTAGATACATCACACTTTAAAATTAAGATGTTTTGTTTTATACATAAAATTTGAATGCGCTTTCTTATGATAATAGGTTAGGTATTGAAGTTCATAAACATCAAGTCCGAGCTGAAAAAATTATTGAATACCATTCAATTACCTTACGTTATACCTATGAACTTTCTTATTCTTCGTAAATAAATCCAAACGTTGACCGTTGCTTTTGCACACTCTACTGTATACCGTTAATCCTTCTATCGAAGTTTGTACTTCTTATTGTAGGTATCAATAAAGGTTAGTTATATCGTGATTGTCTCGGGCAGGTTTAGTATATCTTTCACCGGAGCTGCTTCGCTTGGCGGGATGGGGTAAGGATTGCTTTCCCACGTCGAGTGAGGTCCGCGGCGGGTCCCCCGCGTCGGATATATACGCGTTTGCGTTGTTGCTGTACGAGTTGCACACGCGGCGCGGGCCGTTCGGGCCGGACGCGCCGCCGCCGCCCGCGCTGCTGCGCCGCCTCGCCGCGCCCGACCCCGCGCCCTATAGGTAGGTATGTGTCGTGATGATACCTTAGTTGATTCGCGCGTCACTGACGCCATAGGCATTCTATCATTACACTGGACACCAAATTTGCAATAAATCCGTCTTAAAACTTTAAATGAAGTCTTTCAATATTGGGTGCAATGGTATACGCTTTCATTGCCAATTAGTGATCCATTTAATCCTAAATGTATGAACTTATTGCAACTTTAAAAATAATATTATAACATCACATCAACAAGTGATGTGATGTAAACGGCAAAATCGATGTATAGTAGTGTGTGAGGGTTGTTCCCACGACCGTTCCGGATACCTAAGTTACGCGGGCCGTGCAGGCCACCGCTCGAGGCGCTGGTCGGGCGCGCGGAGTGCGTGCGCGACTGCTGCGCGGAATGCTGGGCGGAGGACGCCGCCGGCCGCCCCGACTTCAAACAAGTGCGAGCGCGACTGCGACCGCTGCGGAAAGGCATGTGAGTGGACGACTTGACAAGCATTACCCTCACTCACGGCTTTCATTTAGATAAGTGTTATTAAAAAGCGCATATCAATTTATCCATTATTGATATGATAGTAGATAGGTACATGTTTTCTATTTCTGAATTTACATAGATCTAATCCTTTTAATGTCATTCGGAGAAGAACTCATTTAATTACAATTGCATAATGTGAAAACGTTGTATCGTCGAGCGTGAATTAAATTGAAGGTATATTTATTTAGATAATGGGTAATATCCGGCCCGTTTTGAATCATGGCCAAATAATAAACATTTTTAACGATAAGTATTCGCCGTGCCCTACATATGTTAAATTCCAGGAAGCCGAACATTTTTGACAACATGATCGCCATGATGGAAAAATACGCGAACAATCTGGAAGCATTAGTTGACGAGCGGACTGACCAGTTGCAAGAGGAGAAAAAGAAAACCGGTAGGTTCACTTAATACAGTTTATGTACCACGATAACGCGCTTAATACGATTTATATGGACAGTACGCTGCTGATAAAAGACATTTAAACTACTCTCACCTATCAAAAGATATACGGCTACCACTGGGGATTTGGCACTTTCAAAGTTACGAAATGATATCTGCAGAATATGTTAATTCTAAGTTTTTTCTCGATTCCAATTCAAAGTTAAGTTTAATTATACCTAATAGAATACTGTACATTTTTAGTATGAATTATAGAGCTGTGAACAACAAAATTATGGTAGGTAGGTACCATTACATTACATTACCAGTAGGTACACATTTTAAAATATTTAAGTACCTACTGGAAATTCTTTAAAGGCATTGGTATCAATGAAAGTTTAACTATAAATCCTTTGGTCACGAATAAAATAAGCATTTTGTTGTCTGAGAAATGATCGATTGCGTCGTTAGGTATTTAAATTAATCTAAACGCTGGACACGATACTTGAATACGAGATTAACTTAACTAGTTCTACGAAGAGATAAACGATTAGGTACTTTTTATGCTTTGAATATTTCTTTTAACTACCTACAAAAAATACAGCATATTTAAATTAGATATCAAATGTCACAGAACTCGATTACCATAATATGACATAATACACAATATCTGAATCACTTATTGAGGTTTTGAGGGCAATGCAGTCTCTTCAATAACCACTGCGTATCAGTCTCGGTTAGATCTATACTTCTATACTAATATTATAAAGCTGAAGAGTTTGTTTGGTTGAATACGCTAATAGAAATAGTCCATTTATTAAGGAAGGCTATATAGGCTATATAACATCATGCTATTACAAATGTTGCAGAAACGGGAAAATATTGATTTCTATGGGGGGAAGCTGCGAGCACAGCTAGTATTATATAAACGAGGTATCATAAACAGACACTGAGGAAAGATGACGGCATTAGTCTCGGGAGCTAACGTTAATGTAATAATAATAGATATCTTCTTAGTTCTTAGTTATTCTTAATCAAAAATATCTAACATCCGTATGTGTTTTTGAGCGCGTAAAAACAATTGACAATAACGGCAGCCCCGTCATATATATGTCTCCATTCAGTAATTAAACATCACCAGTATTTAGGCACTATTATTAATAGTGATAAACATATTTTTCGTGATATCATTCAGAGGCATTACTGGAAGAGATGCTACCGGTGCCGGTCGCGGAGCAGTTGAAGCGCGGACGCCGCGTGATGCCGGAGAGCTACGACTCCGTTACCATTTACTTCAGTGACATCGTGGGATTCACGGCCATGTCAGCTGAGAGTACACCTTTACAGGTAATAGATTTTACTAGTTTTGTTTTAATAAATGTTTGATTTATTTACCACTTCAACATTAAGCATTTATAGTGGTAGAATTATTATCTATCCAACTGATTATTAAATCACTGTTTAGTGACCGGTACCGTGTCCCTTGCTCACAGGTGGTGGATTTTCTGAACGATTTGTATACGTGCTTCGATTCGATCTTGGAAAACTTTGACGTGTACAAAGTTGAAACTATTGGCGATGCGTATATGGTGGTTAGTAAGATACTGTATTAATTTATAATTATGCTCTTCAGCAACGGCTATAGCGATTTATTCGCTTCCAAAATAGGAGTACCGACGTAAAATGGTAGTAGACTAGGCTTGTCACTAGATATGGACTAAAATGACGGTTTACAGCTGCGTAACATTTTTTTTTAAATTTATTTATGTACACTCAGTAACTACACAGATGCATGGACTTTGAACAGTTGTAATAATAATAATAATAATAATAATAATACACTTTATTGTACACCACATACACAGAAAAATTACAGTAACAATATTTAACGGACAATACAATTGGCGGTCTTATCGCTAAAAAGCGATTTCTTCCAGACAACCGGTTACAAGTTGGAGTTAAAGATATAAAAGAAGCAGGGGAAGGTGTACGGAAGAGTTCATTAAAGAAAATTTTATAGTATAGTGTGAAGAATTGTACAAGGGCTACTTATTCCATACTGAAATGTCTTCCACTTTGTTGTAATTATATAACATGTGGAACAGGTGTCTGGGCTGCCGCTCCGGAACGGCATCCTGCACGCGGGCGAAGTGGCGTCCATGGCGCTGGCGCTGCTGGCGGCCACGCGCGCCTTCCGCGTGCGCCACCGGCCCGCGCACCGCCTGCTGCTGCGCGTCGGCATACACTCCGGTACCAGCCCTCGCTCCTGCTCACGGTATTCGTTCTGCGTGCTACGCGCTCCAGGACTTCCACACTATACGAGCAGTCTTACCTCGCTCCTACTATTGCTACGACTGCCTCAAATTATTCCCTTAACCGAAATACACAGTACACTAGCACCGTTGCGACAACGATAGCAGTACTTAAAATTGTTCGAACCTATTGTACAAACGAACACACGAGAACCGCAATGGAAAATTATAGACAACTCTGTTTTTATAGGACCTGTCGTTGCTGGTGTCGTGGGACTGAAGATGCCCAGATATTGTCTATTCGGTGATACAGTTAACACTGCTAGCCGATTCGAATCGACTGGAGCACGTACGTACATTGCTTTTATTAGATACATTAAAAGTTCGCAACTGTTCTTTGCACGCTAAATTATCGTCCCGAAATTTAGATAAGATAATAGGCGTGAAAGAAAAATTACTTTGCAGCGTTAAAAATCCACTGCAGCGCAGCCTGTAAGTCGCTTCTGGACCAGCTGGGCGGGTATATCCTGGAGGAGCGCGGCGTGGTGTCGATGAAGGGCAAGCGCGACCAGCTCACGTACTGGCTACGCGGCGAGGAACCGCACGCCGCAGCAGCGCGCGCGCGCCGCCGCGCCCGTCGCGTGCTCCCCGCCGAGCGCCGCACGCACCGGCCCTCGCTCAAGACCAAGACATGGAAAAACCAGCTCGGGCCCCTGCACAGGTCTCCTTTTCGCCCCACTCTTCTCGATTTTACTGTGCCCATACACTTTTACTTCATTGATAATATGTTGTTTACTTTAAGTAATTTTTCTTCTACCATACTATGTAGTGAAAAATGTGTGTATTAGGATAATTTTTCATTCGTATATGAAATACAGTTGTTTGTTCTAGATGTTGCAGCTTAGAATCTCCAAAGAAACTCAGATTTGCATCCGGCAATCATTTAGAATCTCATACTGATAGTGTCTTACATCATAGAAGTGATGAGTATCTAATGGAGGTGAGCATTATATATGTACATCGATTTTTCTACAGACCAGAAATTTAACAGGAAAAAAGTATTCTCCTTTCCCTGGTACATAATAAGTATTGTGTTTAGTACATGACATTTTATGCTACTCAATCTTTTGTATCTCCCGAAACAGGTGGTAGGTGACGGTCGGCTGGCGCCGACCCAGCGCAGCGACCTGCTGGAGGCACCGAGCCTTCGACAGGAGTACGCCAGCGTGTCGTGCCCCATCATCGAGACGGCGGAGAGCAAGGCGCCGGCCTGCGACATCCGCCTGCTCGTCAACGGACTCGACGACCCCGCCGGCATCCCGCTGCTGGCCGACGCCTAGCCGACCCCCCCCCCCGCGCCGCTCGCTCGCTCGCTCGCTTCCTAGTCATTACCCGCGATCGCCTACCAAACTTCTACGATCGCGAGTTAACGATCTGGCGACCGTTCCGACAAGCTTTTCTGTATGGAGGCAGTTGGTAGATTCAGTAGAACTGAACTGAAGCCTCTTACAGTGACGTGCCCTACTAGAGTCGGTCAGCTATTCGTCTTCGTACGTGAAATTCGTAGCGTTTAACATGTGATCTATGTCAGTATTATTAAGAGACCTCGTTCAATAGAAATTATTTAATAACATTAAACTCTTATTTCACAATTCACGGTAACATCGTTTTACTTACACGTATTATTTACAACAGCATTTCATATACATATACTTAATATACACCGATAAGATAGGGGATAGGATATGATAGGATAGGTCAGACCGCAGACTCGCGGTCGAGCAGCGGCGGCGCGCGGCGCAGCGACGAGCTGCTGGAGCGCGTGCCGCCGCTGAAGATGCCGAGCAGCCACGAGCGGATCGCGAACCGCGGCATCTTGCGCATGTCGCCCTTCACGTCCGCGATGTTCTCCAACGACCGCCACTTCTTGTAGAACTCGATGTAGTTGGCGTCGTGCACCTTGCGCTTGGTCCGATCGAGCTTGTTGTATAGACTGCTTTTGCGAATGAGCGGGCTGTCCTCCTCGGTCTTGGGCGAGTCGTCGGTGATTATACCGATGATGGTGCCGTTGAAGAGCGGCCCCGAGACGGTGGCGACGGCGGCGTCGACGTCGAGCGAGCGCGTGGTGTGGCCGCGGCGCAGGCGAGGCTCGCGGCGCGGCAGCACGTCCAGCGACTGCGCCGCACGCAGCCCCTCGCCCTCGCCCTCGTCGCACGCCGTCGAAGACGCGATGGAGCTCAGGGCATGTCTGAAACCCGCGCGACGCATACTTATTATCTCATATTACCGCATATTATCTCTCGCACACGTTATATAAGGCATATTATGTCTTAGTTTATCGTGGAGGTAAAAATAAACAAAAAATAAAAAAAATATCAGCCCAGATAATGATCACGTAATGTTAACAAGATATACCGTGACGTTCACACAAATATCATTTTATTTCTATTTCACTTATATAATAACAAAATATAAAATAGACAATGTATTCATTCAAGCTTTAGTTATAGGAACGCACAATTATTAATAGAAAGTATAAAATATCAACCGATACAACATTAAAACGATGGATAATGTTCGCAACGGCGGTGGTACCTGGCGCGCGCGGCGGGCGGCTGCGCGGGCGCGGCTTCGGCGACGCGGCGGCGCACGAGCGGCGACGCGGGCGCACCGAGTGACGCGCCGCTGTGCAGGCGTTGGCGCACGCCCCACGTGCCCTCGCCGCGCACCTCTACGAGTACACACCGGACATACACCTTAGACACGCTTGCACGAAATGCTCACGCACATGCGACCTCCGCAGATAGCTGTTCGCCCGAATGCGTTTCATTCTTTACCATTATCGATGCGTCTACTCGAACGTTCGACGGCTCGTAATTTGCATAATGTTATTGTGCTGTTTTGATTGTATTCAAATGCAAATGGCTAGGTTTTAACAATTGCACAAATTCTCGTCTTGTGCTCATGTTAAGGTTGTAAGTAAAGTAACTGACGTTAAATTACATGCCCGAGATCCTAACCGAACTGGTAAACGATCGATTGTCATCTGTAGACGCAACAATAAATGCAAAAAGAACTTCGATAATAAAAATACTTTGCAAAGAAATTAAACATAAATAACAGACAGTTTACCGAATTCGGACGGGAACAAAGTTTTAATTGACACACACAAATTAAAACATAACATTCACAATTCATCAATTAAACAAGAAAATGAATTATCATTTGTTATTATTACACAAATGTTACTAAACAGATCATGCTTCATTATAAACGACTGTGCAAATAAGAGCTTTATGTGCCAACCTGATATTGAAGGATGTCTGGAATCCGCGAGTCTCGGGCTTCTCCGCGGTCGGCAAAACAGAGGGCGCTCTTCGCCGTCGACTGGTCTCTTTTGAATCGCTTTTTCAGTGGCGCCAACCAACCAATATGTTTGCAACTGTAAATATAAAGTCCAAATTCATGCCCCATCTACCCATCAGCCGGAATATCTATTGTTACGACCCACACGCATCTGGCAAATGCACATAGAATGCTCGCCGAACACGTAGTGCTCAAAATATTTTATAATTATTCCTTCTAACCTGTCCTTTCCCCTTGATAGGGATGGTGCCTCTCGGTTCGACAATATAGCCTCCGAGTTTATCCAGCGCTTGCTTACAACTAGGCGATATGTGAATGCGAAGTGGTTCGCCATTGGATTCCATCCGTGAGGCCGTGTTGACCGTGTCGCCGAACAGACAATAACGAGGCATCGTCAATCCCACCACACCGGCCACCACAGCACCTGATGTCCACAAATATGACTCATGAGTATCATCTTGACCCTGATACCAACAGAAGGTTTACTAAAATATTTAGGAACATACCCTATTTCAACAAATATAGGCACCGTGTAACAAAACGGTTCATTAATCAATGAAAAAACCACAGACTAAACGGAATTCATAAAAAAATATAAGTTAAATCAAATAAAATAAGCCACCTGTGTGAATGCCTATTCTCAATTTGAGAACTTCATTGGGCCTATGCGCTATTTTGTGACTCTTCACTGCGTTGAGTAGTTCGAGCGCCATCGATGCTATTTCGCCCACGTGTCTGTCGTTGTTTCGTATCGGCAAACCGGAAACCTGAAAGCGACAAGCGCAGCGGTAGACTCGGGTGTACTCGGGAACCGTGCAATGAACGTTCTTGGGAACGGAAATGCTCACCACCATGTAGGCGTCCCCGATAGTTTCCACTTTGTAGACATCGTAGCCCCGTATGATCCTGTCGAAGACGGTGTACAGGTCGTTGAGGAAGTTGACGACCTGCAGCGGCGTGCTCTCGGCGGACATGGCCGTGAAGCCGACGATGTCGCTGAAGTAAATGGTGACGGAGTCGAACGACTCCGGCTCCACGCCCTCGCCCGTCGTCAGCCGGTGCGCGACTGACCTACGACAAGATTGACCAACATTTATATCATTATCACCTCCGTCTCCGTCCAGCGAACGTTCTAAGACTATTCAAACCGCAATAGTCAACTATGATGAAAAGTGAAAAATTATAGAAGAACGACATAACTAAAGATCATCGTATCCGTTGAAAGCGATGAAAACAAGGTATTTTTACATAGATCGTGTTAAAGCATGCTTAAATTAAGAACTACGACTAGAATTACTTACAAAATGACTACATCTACATCTACCATTCGTTACAGTTAAAGAGGTAATCTAACACTAAATAATCAAATGAATACAGAATACTACAGATACTGAATGCACTTAACCATATCGCAAACAATGAACAAATGTTTATTACAATACATCAGGTGTTATCGCTGTCATACCGACGAGCGAGTCTGCTAATTCGAATTAACAACTAAAGTAAGGATGCTTCTCCTGCGAACGGAGTTATCACCAGGCTAACGGCTGTAGCCATACTGCAACATGGCTAACTTATTAAATTTTTTGTTATTTAAAAGAGTGCTGGGAGCTTTTTTCGCCGCCTTTTTTCTCCCAGTCTACTGGAGACTGAGGGGTGCGGAAAGCCGAAGAACAGTAATTAAAATGTGACCATCATTGAGTGTATGTATGTATATACCTTATAATGAATAAAAAAATTTGAATTAAGCAACATTTTATAACTGTTACGAAAAGTCCCTAAGAAATGACACTCATTTATAATGAACTCTACAATGTACTAACATTTATGTAACCACATTTTTTTATCATCTCAATAATTTTTGTCAATTTCCTGCGAATTTATGATCGAATGCACACATTTAATTTAACTTTTTATGAATATTGACTTTCAGTAATGTCAGCTTTCTTGTCATCCACTAATAAACCGATGGTTAGAGATAAAAAGTAAATGAAACAAAATCATTAGTTTACCGGTAAACTACATAGAAATTTAAGTGACAACCTGTGACAGTCTAAACATAGTAAGACGCATGCCTCTAACTAAATAATTATAGGAAAATCAGATACAAACACACCCACATACCTAGATAGAGATTAACGGAATCGATAGTGAGAAGCGAGCGTAATTCCAACACCGAACGCAATGTGCCACAGAAAACCACCAAATCCCAAGCAAGCTGTAGTCTGTTAATACAAGAACTGAGACACGACCACGTGACGTGACGTGACGTCACATCACGCATCCCTCGATGCCTACAGCGTGAGACAAACCGTAAGTATTAACTACAATCACCAGTAGGGAGTTAATTACCTCAAGACATTTTCACGACATTTCTATAATGGATTCAACCTCCACATCTGGAAAAGAACACAAGTACAACAAAGTGAATACAATTAGATGTTTTCCTTTTTTTTGAAAAAGAGTATGTACTTACTACTGTTTTACATCGAGTCCAAGTCGAAGGTTGAAAAATTTTGAACCACCCTAGCGGGAACGGATCAACCTTGCGCGATTATATCATTCGTTTTCTTACATGTGTTAAATAAACTGAACATAAAAGTATACAGAAGCAGATAACAATATTACTTCAACAGAAATATCAACAATAAAATTTCCTTCCTATATACAATTAAACTGCATTTATTAAAATCATTGTTAAGTACATATTTCTGAATACATTTGGGGGTCCCTTCAGATATATAAAGGAACCAAATAAAAAGCAACACGCCTGGACTGAATGTAAACCAGTACGCACACCACTGCAGTCAGCCGGGAGAGTGATGCAGCTTGTTGTATTTGCGTCTTCCTTATTTCTTACATTTAAATTAATAACACCAATCTGTTACACAGTTTTATTAGTAACATAAGGGGATTACAGATCGCTTAATACTAGTATATTATTTTACAACAGCCATAATAACATCGGCATGCATAGTGATCGTGCGACTTGCTTCTCGTAAATCATATTACAAACTTATAAACAGTCGTACGACGAGACGAGCGATTCAATACTTTACATTGACATATCCACAATGTTTCGTTTAATCGTTACACCGATATGTAAACTGCATTATCGAATGTTAAAATCGATATCAAAAGAAATTTCTTGATTTTGCTCAAACAAATAAGTACATAACATACGCAGAGATCTTCGCTACACGTAATAAAGCAACAGACATAACGATAAGTGAATTACAAAGGGAAATTAATATTATGGATATCATGAAAAAGAATGTCAAAAATATTACCTGAAACGGACAACTTACTTTGGGAGCATTCTGTGCAGTAAGTCTTCGGTCTTCTGTTTCTCCTCTATCAGCAATCTTGTTCTCTCGTTGACTAGTTCCTCCAAATTATTGGCATACTTCTCCATCATATCCATCATTTGATCCATGATGTTTCTGGACCTGAGATAAATCAACATTAGGAAAATAAGAATGAAAGAAAAACCATTTTCTATGTTGTGGTTTTGGTTATTTTCTCGTATCGATTATAATATAATGTACGTTATGTACGCTACGGTACGGTATGTACGCTAGTAATGGTAGTATTTTTTGTTACATTTAGAAATGTAAAGGATGGAATGAGTAAAGACTAGAAAGTTAGAAGTACATATTTATTATGATACTCTTTAAAAACGTATATGGAATGGTACCATTGCAATATCTAAAAAATAACACGTTATACGAATGATTACAAAAAATTAACTATAAATCAACGTTTGAAAGCAAGCGCACATTTACATTATTACTATTTACAGAACCTTAGCGTCAAGGATTTTAGAAATCGCAAATACATATATAGGAATTACAAGGAGGTATAGGACCGCCAGGTAGGACGTCTACCGGGAACACGAAAAGGTAAAGCATGAAAGGGGCCAACGACAGTGAGTCACTCACTTGCCGGACTTCATCTTCTTGAGGCGCGTGCGGATGAGCGCGAAGTCGGGGCGCGCGGCGGGCTCCTCGGCCCAGCAGTCGCGCATGCACGCCACCACGTACTCGTCGGCGGCGCCGCGCAGCGCGCCCGTGTCCGGCCGGAACGGCTCTTCGCCGTCGGCGCGCGCGCGCTTCACGCGCTCCACGATGTCTGCAACACGCGCGCCGCCGCCTCACTCGCCGCTCTCCGCGCGCGCTGCGCCGCTCTGTTTGTCGCTGCCACACAGAGCGGCGCAGCGTCTTCGGGCGACACTTTTTGGTTTCGTTTACATTTAAAATGTGAATTTAGCATTTTTCAGCGACGACCCTTTTTACGTCCACGCTACTTCAAAACAGATTAATGGAACTGTTAGTTTAAAAAAATATCTTCTTATTGCCAACACGTCGGCCATAGCAAAAAGTGTTTGTTTCTTTAGTTTGAATCAAGTATTCAAATGCTTTCGATCGCCCTTACACACAATTATATTCCAAGCGCAAACTTTCTATAGTCCGTTTAATTTTAACTTTCCTTTCAAATGTAATATCACAATACACGAAATTATTTTGATGTAATTCGTACCTTTTGGTTCCAAAGCAGTAGTACCGAAGGGACCTCTTCTAGAAAAAATTTCATATAAAATTATGCCAAACGCGTAGACGTCGCCCTTTTGGGTGCCACCCACAGTTCCGTTAGGATCTTCTAACTGTCTCAATAGTTCCGGAGATTTCCACAATAAACCTGAAAAATGCTCGGCAACTCATACATTTTATTAATATTACATACTAACCAAGTGGATTTGCATATAACACCATGATCGAGGATAAACCAAATTACATAAAAATTAACATACGAAATATGACGGATTACAAAATAGCATTTTAACGCTCTTCAAGCGCTAAACCACAATACATAGAAGAATCGATGTGTAACGTCGGAGTTTTACATTTTGTTTTTATTTTACAGATAACACTGACATTACTGTAAAAACTTCACACAGACTATAAATGGAACTAGTTTTATTAATGCTCCTTTACATTCGAGTTACCTCTATAATATTGATGTTCTCCAATTAATTCGTTTTCTGCACAATATCTCAGTTCGTGAAGGCCGAAGTCTGTTACCTATCAAAGTAAATATGATAATTACAAAAACAAAAAATTATCAGTATTGATCAAATAACAAATAACTATATAAACTATATAAACGGTCGCCCCGGTGCGGATTTTGGCACTATGTAATAATAAAACTTCTTTAAACGACATTACTAAACATTTTTGACGGTATGTTGAATAAATAAAATTAAATATATATAAAATATAAACTAAATTTACTTTCCCTTTGAAGATAATAATGGAAATCGAGTTAGAAGTACATACGTAAAATAAGAAAATAAATTTGTCTTTGATATTCGGCGACATATTTATGATGTCCGCAATCTAACATGCAAGTCAGAACAAATAAAATCATCAGATGGTGTTATTGTTTTATGAAAAAAATACTTTTTGTAAGGGAAACATTATATTTACTATATTTTCGTCAAGTAGAAAATATATGGTTTTTGAATAATTAATTTTGATAGAGAATTCATGGAGACCTAACACACCCACAAAAAAACCTTTTAGTGATAATATAAAGGACAATTACCTGCAGCATCCAGCGGGACGTAACTACACAATTCGAGGATTTGAGATTTCCATGAAAAATTAATGGCGAAGTATGAATAAACATCATACCCTAAAATAAAATAAAAAACTATTATTAACGATAATACGTCCTTGAAAACTAAACAAAGTATTTATAATGAACCATATTTCATGATTTACAAAATGTAATTTAATCAACTTCCCTTAATTATAATTTATTAACCGGGTTTTCGCACTTTTCCCCATTAATCAAAGCTCTGATAATAATTATATTATTATCAAATGTTTTTATAATTACATTATTATCAAAAAATAAAAAAGTCACTAGTAAATAATGTCATAATATCTTTACCTTAATGAGATCATGAATTAAAGACGATATAAACATTTTATCAAGTTTTATATCTTCATTTTCAATTATATCCTGAAAAATAAAATTTGATTACAATAATAGCATGATTTGTATTTACATCACATATGAGCCCTAAATATACTCGTTATATCTAGGATTGCACTGTTATTATGTAATTAAATTGAAACTTATGTAAACGACTCGCTTTTAATATCGCAACGGAAGTAGAAAAGGGAAATGCTACCTTATTAGGCACTTCTGTTAACATTCACTCAAACGAGATAAACTTCTGCCACAAATGTGCTAATACATATAAGACTTCGCTATTAAAATTATATGAACACTTATGTATTAGTATAAATAAGTTCAATAAATCGGTAGGTCAGCAAAGGCCGTACGGTGGACGGGTGAATCACTCACATACAAGCTCCCCTTGGCACAGTAGTCGGTGAGCAGCAACACCCGCAGCGGCTCCACGACCGCGCCGATGAACGAGTTGAGGTTGTCGTGGCGTAGCTCGCGCAGCAGCCGCATCTCCTTCATCACCTCGCGCGAGATGTCCTGCGAGACGCACACCCACATGCCATTGCTGCGTACACTCCGCACGAGACGGCCGCGGTGCACCAACCGCCCAATCGCGCCCTCGCAACCATCACATCGCGTCAGCTCACATCGATATTAATTATTATTTTTCCTGTGAGATTGATAAGTTGAAGCGCAGATTGGGAGTTGGTATACCGTTAGATCGCTAGAAACAGCCGTTCGATTTGTTCCCTTGACCCGTTCGAGCGGCGCTTCGACCGCGAAACGCGCATCCAACGGACGGACCCGCGCCTGCACGGCCCGGAGTAATATTTGCACGGTACCACACAAAACGTTATTGTAAAGTACGACACATTTTAGAATTGGATTAGCGCATTTGCAATTCAAAGGAATCACCACCCACGCACTGAATCGACGCAACTGCGGTTAACATAGAACAGACGTCAAGTAGAAGTAACCCAAATATTGGTAGAGCGTCGCATTCGTGTGTATTTTCAACATTTGTTTGTAACAAAAAGCCATGAACTCGAATGATAATACGAGGGGTGATCAAAAAGTAATGAGAAACGGGTATTTCCAGTGCACCTAATAATTTTTTTTTTTCTCTTATAGATTAGTCATCCACTAGGTCAGGTACAAAGTTTCATATAAATAGGGCACGATTCCTAGGAGCTACATTCATTTGAGTACCAAATTCCGACAAGTCAGCATCAAAATGGAGAAAAACGAAATTAGAGCTGTTATTAAATACTTCGTCCTGAAAAAAATGTCTATCAAAGACATAC
>DWGJ01002107.1:0-16936 GCA_018246895.1 Aspitha aspitha aspitha | reverse complement strand
CCCTTTCCATTCCTAGGTCTGCTTGAAAAGATCTCTATAGGAGATAAGCAGTACCTAAGTACAAAATTTCATATGCTCGCTTTTATAAAATATCATGTGTACTGAATTGTTAAATAAAATAAATAAAAAATAAATGTCTAATTATAATTAATATTTTATTCTTGTTACGTTCCGTGAAAAATTCCTTTCTTTTATCTTCAATACGTCAAGTGTTTTCCAACGCGATTATTTTTATTTGTTATTATTATTAAAATAAGGAAACGTGAACATTGAATAAAGAACACAGCGCAGTTGGAAATGCGTTAAGATGCGCAGTGTACACAATCAATCTGACCTAGGTCGTCACCATTGACACTCAGTCTAAATCCGACATATTTGAGTGTCCTTAACAGTTAACGAACCGACACCCGGACGGTCATACATAATGACTTAATAACATTGCACGTTCTTATAGCCGAGACCATATTTTGTATACATTTTAGACCCATTGGTATGTGGTTGACCAAACTAATAATGGTCAATTCCTGGCCAGTGCAAATATTTGTGTTATCTATAGGGATATCCACTTAAAAAAGATTTAAAACACTCGGATAGATTAAAAGTTTGCACATGCGCGTAACGAGTTCATATACGGAAACTCCGACACTATACTTTTAAGCCACAAAGTAGCTGAGCTTACTGTTTCATCCACGTGTGGAGTCAACAAGAGATTTATGTGGAAACAAGAGATTGACTCCACTTGGCGAAAACTGTGACAACCGTTAGTACTTACAAATAAAAAAATTGTAATATAGTGCAAAACTTAGCAAAAGACCGACCGAAAATTTTTGTAATACAATGAAAAAGTCAATAAAAGAGTAAATGGAAATGTAAAAAATAATATGCGCAGTCATTTTAGATATCAATAATATCAATCAGCCAATAAGAGCATTATTTGGTGAGTACTATATATAACATTTATTGTTATATTTGCATTTGTAAATAGGTCTCTGTAATTTATCTGTATTAATTAGGCAACAAATGCGTATTTAGCGGGCCCCAACAGTGTTCAAGCCTGTGGATTCGGTATTCATTTTACAACGAAAACACAACGAGAGTGAAATGGGTTAAGATGCGGAGTGTACATAATTAATCTGGCCAAGGCCGGCGCCAGCTTTAGACGCCTCAAAGAACTAGATGCGCCACTGTATAAGAGCTCTTGGCTGTTAACGAACCGACTCCGAATGTATTACTGTTGTTCCCGCACCAATACTTTATGTTTACACACATCTTGTATTAAATTTGGTACTGGGATTCTTTGTACTTCATAAGTAGGAAGGAATATTTTGACACAAACTTTGAATACAGAATATTTAATACCAATAGAAACTTCTGTAGATCTAATAGTTCATTATGTATTCATTGCTGAGTAAGGGTTTTCGTTCGTAAGAGAGAGTAAACAGCTCAACGACGAAAATGGGTTGCGTTGCGAAGGGTATGTACACAATTAATCTGGTCAAGGCCTTTCACACTTTTTTTCATGGTTCAAAACATAATCGTTATAAAATGCGTTACCTCAAACAGTTACTATATATGCAGATTTGTGGGACATTAATATTTCGTATAATTCAAATTACATGTTAATAAGATCCTATGACAATATTATAGATAAATGTTTGTATGAAGTCGCAGATTACTAGTAACAGTTGTAAGCAAAAGTTTTTAAGATTGTAACAGGGTATAAAAAATATTTGAAAAGAAAATTTGCCTCGACACAATTCCTGACGAATAAAATACTCGTGCTCCGTTGTAATTTCGACTCCGTGTGAATTTTTTTCATTATTCAAACTCCACCTTTTCGCATCATAAACATGTGGGAATAACATTTATCTTCGACGTTATAGTTTTTGGCCGTGTATTTACGATATAAGTAATTGCGTTTTCTGAGAGCAAACTCAATAAAATAACAGTAAAAATGGTATCAAATTTTGATTTTCAATTTTGCGCTGTAACTGATTTGGCGAAGAGACTTCAGCTAAATAATTTGCCATAAAATTCCATATTTTCTGTCGTTACAATACAGGCGAGTACTAAGGTCCCGGTTTTATGGCAGCACATAGAATTGTATCTTTACGTTTCCGTCCAGGATAATGACTAGCGCCCTCTGACGGGTTTATGAGACTACCATAAAACCACGTGCTCATACATTCTCATGTTATACTCATTGATATAAATTCAAATAAAGCGTGAGTTGTTGTTCCGTTCAGTAAATAAAAAAATTCTGAAGTTTTTTCTAGTAAGTACCCAGTATAACATTTAGAATTCCTGCGTAAAAATAAAAAAACCGTTAAATACGTAACAAAGTTTAAAGGTGTTACAAGATGTGTTTCGAAGGCTACTAGAAGTATTAAAAAACTTAAACGATAGGTACTTTGTATACGTTACTTCCATTATGACGAGCAGGAAGTACCTATCTAGTTAGGCTTTCTCGGTATTGCATTCTGCAAGCGTTTGACGTTCCAAAATCCCAGCGTATCACATCGAACACATCCAATAATGTATTCATTTACCGAGAACGATCTATAAATGAGCCAAAGAGCTTATTTCGTAACTGACTGTCCGTCATCAACTGGTTAGCTAAATAAAATTAATTTTATTAAGATCAATTATATAATTTGAGTTTATATTTATGGTCATCATTTAATTTAGTTTAGAAAATTAGGTATTTTCATTATTACTATTATTTTGTATTTTCTTAGTCTTTCAAGTTACTGAACAATTGGGAAGGTGCTGGTTTCCTACAAACGATCGCGTGACATCGGCGACCTCACACAACACAAGTAGGTAAGCCTATTAATATTTCCACCCAAAGGTATAGATGCCGAAGCCTCCAGCCAAACTTGTTGAAAATAACGATGCGACGAAATCCATTAGTTCATAATTGCTACCCTGACTTTATAATTGAGATCGTTAATGGAAGCAGATTAAATTATTTGTGTCACGAGTACCTACGTGCGGCGAGCGATTAGATCCCGTTTGTGTTTCATCCAAACTGGAAATTCATGATAAGACGATTCAAGTGACTATTGTTCTATGCTACATTATTACAATAGATGTTTAGTGTACACATATTTCATGAACAGCAACCCCAATATATTCACCTGCGTTATGTAAACAAAGACAACATTTCATTTAGTTGTATATAGATGTTACTTTGTTAACATATTGTTATAATTTATATCTTGTTGCATAAACGCCTTAAAGAATGTATATTTAACTATTTATGGATTTATTTCTGTTCTTGTTTCAGTTGCATTTTACAAATAAACTTTAAGCATAACCGAACACCGTTACATCCATAAGTGCGCATTAAGGACTTAATAGTCATTATTTTAAAAGTCTCAATGCATTCAAAGGACGCCTTAAAAACTAACAGTAAATGTCGCCCACAATTTCCTATAAGGGTAGTGAGATAAAGTAAGTTTCAAGTTACCCTCAACGATAAAAACCTTAACTAGGAGCTAAGAAAGAGACAAAACATACAAAATTCTGCTGTTAAAGATTTATGAACGAGGTTATATATGAATCAAAAAGTGTAATTTAAATTAAAACGAAAGCTTTAGTTATGATATAAATACTCAGAGATAAAAAATATGCTTCAAACACAATTTATAAATAAGCGATGACTTAAAAATTGCTCAGAAACCTGAGTTAGCAAGAGTTCAGTGGAATTCCATTAAAGAAGTTTTCCTAGGATGATTGGACTGTTTTTATGAGCACCGTCGAGTCGAGCTTTGGAAAATATTTCCTGCGAAGTACACAGGTAGGCAATAACTTGGCAGAACAGACGGCAAGGCGATCCGGCGGAAATTAGAAACGTCTGCAATATCCTGTGCGTTCACCGACAAGAGAGAAACTTCTTTCTTGCACGCAGAAACTCAACCCGGAACGTCATCGAAAAAAAAATTTTTTATACACGCACGTTTATTTGCTTTTTGTTAGTCTTTAGAATCTCACATACCTGACGAGTTACTTAAAATGACATGAATATAATATAGTCGGGAATCGTTAATCGTTATCTTACCTCATGAAATAAAACAGGTATTGTGTGATTAATTCTGTTGAAAACAGAAACTGCAGGACTATCAGTAAAGCCTATAAATTACATATGCGCCTGCTAGTTTGACATTTCGACGTCAAGAGCTAATGGGTTTCGAAGCATTTTTTAACAAAAATCAGATACGTTCTTATATAAAAAGAGTTAAAATGCAGCTCTGGCCCGGAGCCAGAGCTTCGCGATTTTGGACGATAAGTCAACTTCCTGCCAAATTGTCGCTTATTTATAAGAAAAACAAGGTAAATTGTGTCTTCAAATATTTAAGTGAAACGAATGGGTAAAGTTTAATTTGTTCATAACGCCGCGGAGAAGTAATTTCATTGGTTGTTTATGAATATCACTAGGATCATCAGTCGCCAATTACTCGTCTAAATTGAATCCATTGAACCTCTTTAAATACCCGCTTCATAAAATTATTTTTCTTGACATTTCACTTGATAAAGGTAAATTCAACTTGCGTAAATGTCACGTGACACATATTGCCTGTTTCTTACTAATGATGCTCATTAAATTGACAATAATTGAGAGCTATGAAAGAACGATTTAAAGCACTTGCTTATTTCAAATAGTTTTTAGTTGAACATTATTAATTAATTTTAATTACCTTCATCCTATCGTTGTCATTATCAAGTTACGGCTGATATTATTGCTTTGCCTTAATTATTTACAAATTATAAACATCATACAAATGTCTTCTAGCTGTAAAATGTTATTAGCAAGTACGCTTTGTTTTTCAATTCGTTTATTACATCTCATTATTTAACACTAACATAATAATAATAGCTAAGTGAATAACACTATTTTATTGCCATACACGTATGAACTTGCTAAGAAGTAAAGTAAATAAGAAGCCTTTCCTGTAAATAAACGTTTTGAAGGTCCAGTTTCATTATTTATTAATCAAAGTGTAACCAACGTGGGTTAATATGCGTAATACACCTACATAATTAATATTGCCATAAAGATTACCACCGCGGCGAGCATCAAAGGGCTAGATCCGTCTTCTGTGTGAATGCTCTTAGGAACTAACGAACTTACTTTGGATTGTAATAATGTTATGGCTAAAGACACTGTTAGGAGGTACTTACCGCCTTCAACCCTTTCGTGTAGCGAAATATGAAAAACTGTTTACCTACAAAATATACATTGATACACTTAAAAATTCGCAATGATAAGAACAGAGACAAAACCCGTAACGATAAAACAGTAGAAAATAGACATGCATTCATTATGAACGCATTATAATGCATAGCATAGAATTATATGGAAATTACTACAATCTACATATCGGACTAACCCTAGTATAGAACGACGAGAACATTTATAGATACATAATTATTGTTTAGATTATATATATATATACATACTTTAGTGTTTATATGGCCAACAAAAAAACCTGTACATGGAAAAGCGACTGTTAAAATATACGAGAAATTAAAGTGTTGATTCTCTAAAGTGTATTGGAACAGTGAACAAGCAATCAATTAGCGTAACTTGCCAAAATATACCGCATAGCTTTATAAATTATTTGCAAATTAACATTATACTCATAAGCTAACGAAGCTTCCACACTCGCTTTTCTTCTTTGTTTGTAATTATTGTGTTGGAATATTTTCTTACAATTGGCATTGACAATGACCCTACCCTACCCTGTCTCGGTTTAAGACGAGATTCATTTCCAATATTGTTATGACAAGCGATGATGATTATGATGATGGTTAAGATTTAACCATAAACTTGATTTGGTAAAGTGGTACGTTCAAACACTCAGCAAAACTCTATTTTATCTGCAATGTCATTATTCAAAATGAGTTCATTCTGAGCTTAAATCAATTTAGGAGCGGCATCTGGGAATAAATTATTTTGACTTGAATAAATTATGCTCCTTGAATAAATAAGCAACGTTTATAAAATCAACTGGACTCAAAGATTCATTTATGTATGGTACGGTATCTAAAGTCATATTTGATTATTTTTTAATGCAATTGATATTTAACTACACGGCAGGTTTGTAAGGACAGAGATATTTGGCACTCGCTGTTTTCTGCCTACCTCGTGAGAAACCTGGCGTGTTGATATGTATGTATTAATTGATATAGTACCTACATAACTAGTTGATATACACCATAGTGGTATTAATGACTGATTTTTCGTAAGGTATGCAGACACATAAAAACATTTTCAGAAGCGAAATCCAGTAGAAGGGTCCCACATTTTGAAGACCGACAGGCCAAGGTTTTTAACTGTTTCCTAATCTTGGCTGTACGTACTAACGGAGACGAGTGGCTTCGTCAGGAAAGATGTGGTGGCGCGCAAACTTACCATGCAAACGTTGGAAAGGTTATCTGCATGCACACGTAGGATCAATTTCCAATAAAAAGTTAAACATCTAACCGTCTAACGATAAGACCTACAGCTGCTGTCCTTAATCTGTTTGTCGCGTATATTTATTTCCATAGTGTACAGTAAAATCTATTACTATTGTTATTATTATCAATTGAAACGTTTGCATTCTTAACAGAATATAAAAAGTAATGTAGCATGACAATAATAAACCGAATATTGTTACAAATATGTTGGGAAATTGGAATTATTGGTGTGTTATTATAGGGGATGTAAACAACGTGTTGTGATATCCGCAAACATTACAGTAACATTGCTTTTACTTTTGTGTATTTTGTCTTCGATATTTATAAGTTGTTACCTTTTCCATATTAGCTTTACAGGAGCACGTACTTGGTACTTATTGCCAAATATCTTATTTATATAAGTATCAAATTTGCTAAATTGTTAATTTAAATAGCCCATCGGTAGTCAGCGAATCTGACATCTAGGCCGGGTGTTGTGCGTTCAACTTTTACTTAGCTACCTATGTGGTGAACATGAATATTTTGTACTGTATGTAGTAGATGTAAAATAACTTTATAAGTATGTATTTCAAAATGTATGTGTGTAGTTTGTCAGTTGTCTGGTTTTCGTAATGCAAATTGTGCTCAATTAGTTATAAGATGGCCGTTTCTGAAGTTGTTCAAACTATCATAACAAATTATTGCAATTGCTATGATAGATATTACGGCTTGAATAAAAAGGTGTAAATAATTCAAACTTGAAATAAGATATAAAAAGATAGTAACTTTACAGCAACATTTTTTAATAAACTTTATAGAAAATATGTACATACGTAAGTATGCATAACGATTGAGATTCTGTGGTCGACTCACAAGTGTTGTGAGTTTCCAAAACGTTAGATGCTCCTGAGCGTACCTCATCGCTCGATCGCTCGCTTAAAGTTTCTATTTTCGCAAGTGGTTACTTGTAAGGTATGATAATGAACGGTCCATTCTAACTGAGCGTCTTAAGTTAGTAGCCTGTATGCTTCAGCAAATTTCAATTTTGATATCAATTATGTACATGTTTCTATTAATAAAACAATAATTTTATTTTTAACGCAATAGTAGCAAAGCATTTCTTAATAATTAAGTTATAAATTAATGCTATTAATTACCTACAATCATGTAATGACTTTATGCCAAATAACAACTTAATTGATCACTGTGTGCTTAGATATGTATTTTGCAACTAGTAGTTGTAGGATCTATAACCCTGTAAATGCTCCGGTCCGGGACGAAACACGTGTCGGTCACGATACATATAGATATGTAGTCGTATGTTGGTGTGTACTTTCATATATTATTTACAGGTGTAGCGTCCTTAGCGGGAGGGTGGGCGGTGCGTAGTACGTACTGCAGACGGATAATACCCCGTGTTGTTATATTCGCGGAATGGTTCGAAATAATATTTAGATGGCAAATATATATAAGGACATCCCTTCAAACCATCAACATCGACGCTCCTCGCTCACTTCCTGCCATATCCATAACATAGGTAACGATAACGGAATTGTACGACACAGTTCCAACCCCTATATCTCCTATTTTATTTATTTATACCTTCCTTTTATCTTGAAATGTATGAATTTATCTACGTAGGTACTCGTATGTTTTTGAATAAAAGCATTTTGGCTAATGATATTCATCTTAATTATGTTTCTCCCTCCCTAGATGATTTATGAGTACCTGGATATACATTATACAAGTATATGTAGGTACATATATAACTCCGATATAACACATTGATTTTATCATATAACTTTCGTTAAAAGCTTCTGCGTAAAGATGATCCTAATAAATTCCAGCAGTTACCGCGTACCATCCAAACCAATAAACTTTTCCTTGAAGCTTTTAGTTATCATCGAGTGTTTATACCAAATTCGAAAACAAGCTGAACTTCTTTAAAATATGGTTACCTTATACTACTCGTATTTGATCTTAGATTACGATATCGAAAACAATATGAAAAATTTCCGCAGACCCTACCTGAGTTCAATACCAGTTTCTTCAGGTATAGGACAGATCCATGGGTTAATGTGGGTTACTGTGATGTGTATGCTTCTATTCAGCTCAAATTCTAGTTTTATCGTCAGTATAAGTAAAAAGCTTATCCGCTAATCGGGAAATAATTACCATAATCACGACTGAGTTACTGATTTCGGAAGTCTTATTTGAGTTGCGTTATTGCGTCTTTTAGAAAACTGGAGAAAGTCTGAAAATCTATATTCCTTGAAATACTTTACTTTTCTGTCTTAAGATAAGAAAATTTTCAAATCTATTAAATACCTCTATAAAGTTTAAGTAGACTTATAATAATAATATAGTATATAGGTACATGCCTAACATTCGCAAGTATTGTCAATTAAAGGATAATATTCTGTAGCGTAATTCGTAATTATATAAGTAATACCTTTCGTTTTCTATATGGGGTTTCATAACACATATCATACCATGTGTTTATAAGAAATTCATTGTTCATTAGATTCTTACTGTGAAATTTATAAACGATGCGAGTGTCGGGCAAACAAAGTTATTCTTAATGCTTTGATAAGTTCGCACGACGCCTAAGGCGTTTTTCGGAATTTATCTAAAGCTTTTCATTGTGTCCAGTGTGAAACCATAATCGGGAAACTCAATCGAGCTCCAACTTCGGATTCCATATCTGAAACATAAATCTCGCAGAGCTGAAATGAACCGTAAAAGGTCGACTACGTACGCAATATAGACAGGCATTCTACAGGGTTCAATGACGGCCCTAATTTCAGTCAATATTTACAATTACAATAGTAGCACTTTTGTTATAAAAAACGTCTGTGGGTTTAAAAAATGAAACAACAGTTTGTGAAAATTGGATCAACTGTATCCATTCGCTATACTCAATAACAATACGATGTTGAACGAAACTATGGCCGTACTTAAATATATTAGCAATCTCCGCGTGAAATTGCATGGATCAGTGTCTTGCGATGGGATACCGATACTTGCTTTAGGTGCTTACAAAAACTGCCTAGCCTGATTAGCTTAAATTATATTGCATTTGTCGAGTGCCATTTGCGATGATATACATTGCTATCTGTTACTTATTACTATAGCAAAAGTTGATTATAGGCCCGCGTTTTTCATTTAGGTTGTAGTCAATCTACAATATTCCAACAAATATTTTTCTTATATAACATAACCTTGTGTTAACCATTGCACATTCCCATACCGTAAATGTTTTAATTTATTTAGACTGATTTCCGCACTCTACCTCAATAGATGTGGGTTTTACGGTTAATCTAAATGCCGTTTGTAATCTGTACTCTTTTGTTTTCCTTTACTACAAACAGTATTCTCGATTAACAGCGATTTAACTTCCTTCCGAGTCTTCTACCGTTTAATCCAAGTATTAGCTGCTTTCGCCTAACAAAGGTTTTTATTTTCTCCGCTCTCCTGCACCTTCCCGAATCAGATCCTTTTATATATTTATTATTATTACTCGTAAGACACAAACAAGCTAATACCAAACTTAACAGTCCTATAGCTATTAACTGCTTCTGTGAAACAAGGGCTTTGTTTGTGGTTTCAACCACTACCTTAATACGATGGCAACGTCAATAGCAGCTACTAGTCAAAGCCTCTAATAATGAACGCAATAACGACGAGTAAATTGATATCACATCCCCCATCCCAGCTTAGATTACCTCGCAGAGACGGGTGTTGGTTCACCGCGAAATAATATGTCCTTAATATTTTGATGCTCTGACTAGATCTAATTTGTAAGGTCTAAGTTTAGAGTTAACAATAACAATGTTTGATTCTAAATAAGCTAAATTTAAGAAAGTAGTAAACAGCACTAATATTATCGTATAGTATCGTTTACATTAAATTTGGAGAATACTACTCAGCGTACTAGACGAGGCTCATCTTCAAAGTAACGCACATGTAATTGATTTGTCCTGTATGTCATAGGTACCTACTTATCGTGGTTCGTTTTAAGTCTCTAGTCTGTACTCCTCCTCACTAGTTCCGACATGTGGTGACAGCACGGCAAGTTTGTAAGGACAGATATTTGGCACTCGCTGTTTTCTGCTTACCCCGTTAGGGACCTGGCGTGACGATATGTATGTACTATGTATGTATGTAGTTATTTGCGAATCCCTCTGATTCTATCATGACAGATGCTTGAATCACTAAAAAGTAATATAATTGTTAAAGAAAAAACACGAATAGGTAGTGGAAATTTGTGACAGCAAATTGCCGTCAGCAATAAAGTATTATTGTGCGCTCAACCTCTATGTGTAGGTTATTCTGATGGATTGTTTATCCATACGAATATTCCCAATAACCAATTCAAACAGTCATGCAGTATTTTTACATGCATACAAATTTGCATGGCTTAGTTTTCAGTGCGGAGGTTTTATTTAGTATTGATTGAATATATAATTCTCAAATCGTTTTTTGGAAAATTCGGTATTGTGTTGACTTTTTGTAACAATTCAATAAATGATGAAATAGCCAGATAGCTACGTACTGATAGGTTTGTTTAGTTATATACTTAGTTACTTATTCCATTTCAAGCCGGCCGCCAGTCACGTATGGAACAACTACATATTTCCATTTTTTACGTATAGGTACGCTTCTTTATTAGTAGGTTGATATATTTTACACGCTGTTTAAGTTGAAATCAATAGGCAATGACTATATAGACTATTCTTTATTGCAATATACATATTTAAGATATTAAATAAAAATTTATTTTTGGGTCATCTATATTTCTTTAAGCGAAAAATATACAAGAGATCTCTCTATTACA
This sequence comes from Aspitha aspitha aspitha, assembly GCA_018246895.1. Taxonomy (NCBI): domain Eukaryota; kingdom Metazoa; phylum Arthropoda; class Insecta; order Lepidoptera; family Hesperiidae; genus Aspitha; species Aspitha aspitha. Next base: position 5,655 of record DWGJ01002107.1, on the reverse strand, counting down.
TATTTAGGTCAAATTTTCATAAATCCCCAACGACATGAACCGTGCACGTTCGTAAATTATTACTGAGCCCATCACATCACGAGTATACCAAAGCGTGCATGTACTCGTAGAAATAAGGTAGAAATAAGACAAGGTAGATGTAAAGTGATTACCGTAAAAATGATGAAATATAACACAATTGAAAGCAATAAATTTACCCCATTCAATTATTCATCAAAGGAGTGATTGCTTTGAAAGCTACGCGTGACTGAGCCACAGAATAAATATTTTTTTATGTCTGCAACTCTCTCTGTCTATATCTCATGACATTAATCAGACTACAATATTATTACTAAAACAAGATTTATGAACATAGACAAAAATTCACTGCTACAAAATATTTTTAAATCACAAAAGCTGTAAAAGCCGTACATATTGTAATAAACGTAAAATGCGAAATCAAACTAAATGTACGAGGGACGTGAACTAATCTATGCCTCGAGCATAGCGTTTATTTTTATTCTCACAGGTATAATATAACACGCGTATCTCGTCGGGCTGCACATGCTGGCCTGTACTGGAATGAGATTTATGTCGTCATCGGAATAAACGTCGGATTACGTTGTCGTTTCACCCCACGATAACATTATGGAACGCGAGTCATGCGCGACTAACTGTGTTAACTCCCAGAATCCATTATGGCCTCAGCATAAGATTTTTTTCCATTCTATTTTTACAGAAAAATTTAAATCTGTAATGTGTAGATTTCTACTGATTTTAAATTTAACTATCGGTTAAGTTGATATAACGCATTTTTAGATCTATTAATTGATAAGAGTTGTTTCGAGATATTTATCTTTGTATGTAACACTGTATTGTCGATCTAAATTTCTGATTAACCTTTATTAAAATGGTATAGTACATAACAATTATTAAAAAACAGAATCAAACAATTGTTAAACGAATATATTTCACAAAGTCCCTGTAGCGAATATTTCAATAAATCCATGGGATCTAATAACACGTCGCGGCATTGATCAGTTAAACGCATTCTCGACACGCGAACAGCATGAGGTCAGCGTGCCGCTTGTCAACGGCTCGCGTGATGCTGTGTTGTTTAATTTGAAACATTCCCTGCTATCACCACTAATTTTATATTTCGTAATTATCTTCTTCGATTATGTATTCTCAATGTTGCTCCGCAGTTTGGCGAACACAGAGTAGCTAAGTATCCTTAGGGTAGCTGGGATCGCGATCTTAGAAAAAGAAAAGGGCGCAATCGTATCAGTCTTAGTAGGTATTTTATGTAGACCTTAGTATTTTTTTTTTTTACGTTGGGAAATGCGTTTGCGCATGTCCCGGCTGGGGATGCCGGGGGTCTGTGGGACTCCAGGCTGCGTGGCGGCGGCCCGACTACCCACTAAAACCCAATGGTATGTCTTCGCAGCGCCTGGAGGCCGGGTCACGGGAACTCGCTGTGACCTTAGTAAATTACATTTATTTATTTAGACCTTAGTAAATATTATTCTCCACTAATATTAAATTGCAAGCATAAGGTATTTTCATTTTTAAAATATCCGCGAAATCTAATTCATTGCAGTATTTCAAATGAAGCAGTACTTGTTCTTCTGAGACGGTAATATACTCGTAAATTCAATACATCTGAGCTTATTACCGCTTTACATAATAACCCGCGTGCAAAACTCCAGTTCATTTCAAGTCGTACAAATATAGGAGAGTCTAACAAATCGGTTCAGAGAACGTGCGCCTCAATATATCTATGCGAACAAATGATGTGCCACGAGTACAACACTCGGCAGTTAAACGCCTGGTTGTTGTTCGGGCGACGTCAGCGCTTCGATTGTCAGTCTCGCGTGACTGCAATATGTTCACTATGATGTTTCAACTTGAAAAGCATTGCAGTCTACAGTCGAGTGCTACAGATAACATGAGACATGATTGAAACGTGTACGAATGTATTTCAAATTGTCAACATTCGTCTTTAATCTCACGTGTAATAACCGGCGCTAATGCTTTTCAACTTGCTAATGTCTGGCAGATATAGAATAAATAAGGCAATTGTTTAAGTATATCTACATATCAAATCAGATACATGTAAAATATAATAACAACATCATTGAATGTTCCCATAAATTGCAGTATAGAGATATATGTATGTAGATGCTATGAATTTAATAAAACATTCAGTTTCTTTTTAAGTAAGTAACCAACTTATCAATATGAAGTTCATCAGAAAAGGTTCATTAATTTTTCTGTTGAATACATTCGTATACATATGCGATGTGATATTCTAAGGGATCCCTATTATATTACGAAAATACGATCCCGACGCGGATTTCTATAAGCTTGATATAAATATGTACAATATCAAGGACGTCTTCCAATTGTTCCATTCAGCCTACAGAATACGTTGAATACGAAATTATTTAAGATCAATAAAAAGGCAAGCGCCTACAGTCGAAAGTACATCTCCATAATTCAATATGGAAAACATCACATTAACTGACCTTTTAGCATAGTGGTTAGAACCGCTGACTGCTAACGCGGAGATCGTGGGTTCGATTATCGCGTAGGACAAATACTTGTGTGTGCAGTATACATATTTTTATTCTGTCTGATTATAATAAAAATGTCTATAAGTAATATATAATATGCATTGATGCGGTTTATCAGTTATCTGGTCACTCCATAGTACAGGCTTAGTTTGGTATCAAAAGAGCGTGTATAAGGGTAGCCTAAGACGTTACTCGTATAGTAATTATTTTGCTTAAATTGAGAATGGCTTTTCGTCACCTAACCTCTAAATGGAAATACCGAATAAGCTTTAATACTTTTAAGGAAAAGTTTAGGCTACTGTTATTTAATATTTACTTAGGTTAACACTTCAAGTGATTTTTCTCTTTAAATGTTGTTATCGCTTAATAACATTTATAAACATTTGGATGGAAACACGAAAAATATAATGTAGTAGTTACATACGAAAAGGCACATCGAATCCAATGTCACTTTTCTCTCATTATGTGCCAGCGGCCTTGATTTGTGTGGGCTTCATGAGAACATTCTGTAATAACACTTAGGTATAAATTCGGTACTCAACAGTGAGCAATTAGTAAAGCTCAAATAATATTGTTGAACAACGTCCTTGCCCTTTGTCGGAGCCTATCACAATATTGTCACGTTAATAATAACTTACGTTACAGACATGGTTAACGTTGTAAATTATATATATGTTGTTCAACGAATCCATATTACGTGTTATAAATACGAAATTCATAGTAGAAAATGTTTCTACATGGATAACATTTGAATTCATATAACGAATTAAAGAAATTAAACTCTTTTATGATAAGTTCAATTTTATAAAAATTGCTATCATTTCACTGGAAGAATTAAAATAACATCGCACCAATGACTTTCAATTTTTTTCTGGCTTTGTCAATATACCGAATAGTGCAATATACCGAACGAGCACACAATAGTATTTTATAGCGGTCACATATCTTCATTTAGCGGCAGCACACAGGACCTTTTTAGTGTTTCCGTACACACCAACGAAAATGGGAGCATTTGTTTTTGATTTACGATCTGTGATAATTACTGAATGGGGCTTGGATCCTATTAATCAAGACGACCATTTAATGCGTTTAATGGTGATACCTTAATACAGATTTTACAGAGTAAAAATAATATAAATGCCAGGATTGTGAAACTAAAAACGATTTTTTGTTTTATTTTAATAATTCTTAAAAATATAGATGTTCCGATCTTTAATGAAATTTTAAAATGCTTTTACATGATTAAAGCAGTAAAATAATGCAAGTAAACTCATTAAAAATGCAATATGGCTCATTAAAAAATTACAAAATTTAAAACTGAAATTGCATTTTACAATAGATTTCATGGTGTAATAAAGATAATAAAGTGCGCGATGTAAATTTCCTTTGAAATAGTCTCCCAGATACCCCCTCGTCGTGCTGCCACCTTGTTGTGGTGAGGGGGCTTGCGCGCCACAATGATCCGTAGGGCTATACCGGATAGGGCTACCCATACCGGGCAGGCCTGCGGTGAGTGGCCAGACTAAGAGCAGCACACCCGGTCCCCACCTACCGTCTGCCTACAGACGGGACGTGTGGGGACCCCGGGTGAGCGCACACCCGGGACGAAAAAAGCGACGACGATGTGGAGTCATTGGGCCTAACGGCTATGATGAGCAAGCAGGAAAAAAATAAACTACCCCAGGCGGGTACCCTAACGGGAGAATCCCGCCCCTCGGCCTCACAAGCCGAGGGCAGCCCCTCGTATTCTGGGGGGGGCGCCTCTTGCTCCGTAGGCCAGCCGTCAAAAGCTGGCCTCCGTAAACACGACACAGGCTTATGCTCAACGGACACCGATTTGCCCATTGAGGAGGAAAGGAGAACGAGGAAGCGCGTCCCGCGGGTGGTGTTGGGGAGGATGACTGGGCCATCGCCCTCTTCTCTCCGCACCCACTCTGAGTCCAGAGACCCGAGCGAGGACGAGACTGACGGTACGGATACCGACCAAACGGGGACGAAGCGGAGGCGAATGTCCGAAGCCGAGTCTGCCGAAGAGGACACGAGGGAGGCACCAGCTCGCAAGGGCAGGGGCCGCCCCCCAACTACCGGTCAGTACATCGGCCTAGCCGCGGCGAAGGCCGCATACAACGCCGAGAAGGAGAGGGAGCTCCGCAACCGGGCGGAAGAGGAGATCATGGCGATGGCAGAGGATGCACGCAGAAGCCGTCGTCAGCTGTTCCCACACCTGGCTGCAGAGGAGGCGCAAGCCGGGCCCTCAGCCGACGATCTGCGGAAACAGGCCCACAAAGATGTTGAGGCTATCACAAGAGTCGCCACGAAGTCGAAAAACCTAAAGGGTACCTTCGTGCGCGACCTCAAAGAGGCCGCAGCCTCGCTACAGCGGGCTGTGAATATTCTCTCCGAGAGAACCGCCTCGGATGAGGTCGCGGCTCTGGTGACAAAAAATACGTCGTTGGAGCACCAAATTGCCAAAATGAGGGTGGCGTTGGCCGAGATGAGGGTGGAGTTGGAGCAAATGCGCGAGGACGAGCGTAAGCGGCGAGCTGAGCCTCTGCCGGCGCCACAACTCCCTGCTCCGACACCACAGATCCCGGTTGAGGAGATCTGTCGGACAGTGATCGACCAGGTCGGGGCGCTAGTAAGTGCCCGCCTGGCGTCGATCGAAGACAGACTCCTCCCGGAGCCACGGCGACGGCCCCCGCTTAGGGCCGACAATGCGACACGGGCGGCAGCCGCGGAACCGGTTGCACGCCCCAACCCGGACGAGACGGAGGCCATACAAGGCCCGGCCCCTGCCCCGCCACCAACACCATGGGTGAAGGTGGTGGGCAGAAAGGCCAAAAAGAAGAAGAAGGACGCTGCCGGCCAAACGGTCGGTCCGGCGCAGCCGCAACCGCAGCCGCAGGCGCAGCCTCGGCAGCGGAAGCGGCGACGGAAGCGGCAGAGGTCGAGGAGAAAATCTCGGCCCAAACTTCGCCCCCCTCGCTCCGCAGCGGTGATTTTGACACTGCGCGAGGAGGCGGTGGCGAAAGGGGTGAAGTATGGCGAGGTCATCGCAGGGGCGCGAGAGCGCATCTCCCTGGGTGACTTAGGCATACCC
>DWGJ01002106.1:0-16938 GCA_018246895.1 Aspitha aspitha aspitha | reverse complement strand
ATTTCATACTCCTCCGTGCGCGCAATTTTCGTAAAAAGGGGTCCAAAGTTTTCGCTTCACGTATTAATATATAGATTGTAACATTCAAATGTTCCACATAGATGAATAAAATCTAAAAAGAAATAAATGATAAATCACCACTATTTGACCACATTTGATAACCTTTTGATCAAATTGACGTGGTATTCTCTCCCTATTCCTCAATCACGAAATCACGATCATTAAGCGGACGTTCTGGTTTCTTTAGAGAGAAATATCTTGCTATAAATTATTCATAAGTCGGAATAAAACTTGTACCGAAAACATTGACACGTTTTGTTGTCAAAGAAAATTCAGAAGATTACTTCCCGCGGGGTATTTTATGTCGACTAAATTTCATTTGATTATTAGTTCAAAGACTTTCAATACGAGGTCAAAGTTGAGATAGCCGGAAGGCCGAAAAGTCTGGAGTCGGCCCGGGTATTTACATCTTGTCTCATATCCGGGAATGATGTTTTGAACGTTGGTAAAACCCTACATCCAGATTAGACACGCAGAAACACTGGTCAGGAATTTTACCAATGGGTCAGCAGTCATTCGTTTTAGTTTTCGCTTTGTTCGCGACAATAGCCAGACGCACGCTAAACACAAACCTACCGTTCGAGGTTAATGTTAATAATTGTATTTAGAAGAAGGGTTAAGAGTCATTATTTCTATTTTTGATCTAGAATATATATAATAAAAGTAGAAAATAACCATATATTAACTTTGAAAATAATACATACAAATAATGTAATAGATACTAAATTTTTATCCTTTATTGATAAAAAAGGGATTTAATTATTTGTAGTCATCATATTGAATTATAACTATAGCAGTAATTTCCTGTTAAAACAGATTCAGATTTATTTTGTTTCAATTTTTTATGCATTCGAACACTACTCGCTCTTTTATCTGTGTCCCTTAGCCGAAGCCCTTGACCGTCCTCTTGGTGCAGTGGTCAGAGACCCTGACTGCCAAACCGGAGGTCGTGGTTTAGATTCCCACTCCGAACAAACATTTCTGATTATATTTAATACTTTTTGTAGCAAATACATAGGTACGTATTACTTCACAGTCGGTTACCGACCTAACTTATCGTATGCTCGTTCGATGTGTGTTTTTGTGTACACCAGATTTTCCAGATGACAAAGGTCAATGACAATATATGTCATCTTGATAAACTATTATTATTACAATGTCAACAGTTTCTGGCGTCGTTCTTGTTATGAGATTAAATACATACCTAAAAGTACGATTTTTATTTGCTGACGTGTTCTTTGCACAGTGGAGACGGGTATTAAAAAAGTAATCGCACATCAAACAACAACGAAAGAACAAGTCATTAAATTTTTGTAAGAGCAATAAATCCCAAGCAAGAAATCATTAACGTGATTGCATGCATACCGGTTAATTAAGAATGATTTATTGCTATGTTTTTGGGACAAAATAAATGTACTCATTTTAATTGGTTCATTTTTTGTATTAAAATACTGATTGTTACCCGAGACTTTATCCAATAACTGAAATATTTTCTTATATAACTATGTTCTTATATAAAATTTTTTTTAATCATATTTCAACTGAATCTGTGTAGCAGTCTCGATGTGAAAACCTGTAACAGACTTGATTTACTTTATACGAAAATACGGTAGCCCGTGTTGCATTGATATTTATAATATCTCTCATTGTAACAAGGTAAGTATTACCGTAAAAAGGAAAATGCACAAATAAGAATATTGAAATTACATTTACAGAAAAATATATTGATATCTCAGAAGGAAACCTCTAGGTACATACTTATAGATGCAAGAGGGCGTCTAGCATTCTTATAACAAACGCGTTAAGCGATATAATCTTATATCACGTAAACTCTAAGAGCCTTTTTCCTGTCACGCGAGTGTTAGCCCGCGTGCGGGCTCGTTCGATCTGTCCTGTCGTTTCTTAAATGCTCTCCGCGACTCAAGTGCGTGTGGCACGCACGACGGGAAAAGCATCTATAAAACGATCGAATCCGTATGGTACGCACCCGCAGGCGGGCGAAATCTGGCGTGCCAGGAAAAAGGCCCTAATAAAAATACGCCTATACAGGTAACTTAAAGATGCAAGTAGAAAAAAGTTGACTAGAATCTTAACATATAATATTCTTTGCGTTCGAAAAAGACGATCTTCATTATGTGGTGAACATTATGTGTGTGCAGATAACTAAATATATGTCACCCTAAAATCACCCTAAAACTGTTTTTGGATTGTTTGCGGAGGTCAGAACCGGATCCCTTTGTCAGCGCTAATTGGGTTAATAACTGTTTGTCAGTTCGGCTAGGGATGGATTATACAATGCTATCTATAGTTCACATATAGCCGGGCTCAGCAAACCTTTTATCTAACTACACATATAATATTTCCCAAAAGTTATAATCTAATTGTAAAAGTATAGTATAATATTTCCCGAAACTTATAGTCTAACAGTTTTTAAAGGTAATGGGTACGCAGCTATATACATTTATCGCTTTCCTTACTTTATACTAATATTAAGAAAAACCGACAAAAAATTGTGAATAATGTTCAGGGATATAGAATTACGTCCAATACCAAACATATTTGACGTACACAAAATCACCCTCCACTTATCGTCATTACTGTCTAAAGACTATTGTAGCAAGCAGTCATTAACAAGCGGTTCGCCTTGCACAAAATTATATACGAGTATGTACGTACTGATTTTTTTTGGAAAGCTTTATACTTCCGCACCAATAGTACACTGAATAATTTTATAAATTTTATAACTAACTATAAAACGATATGCTCTCAAATAAATCTCAAATAAAGTAATAAAGTAGAATAACAATTGTATGTAGGTACCTATATTTACAACATTACAACTTCGTTATAAATGAATGTACCAGGGGGTCCGATTGTATGAATTAAATCAAGCAAATGAATAACTTTATTTACATAACATCTGTGTTACTGTGATCATTGAATTACTTCGACTCATTTTTGTTAAGTAATATCTACTATAACCACAGTGGATTAACTTATATTGTCAATACTATGTAAGCTCTAATTGAATGAAAACAACTAAATAATTAATATACTTTAGACATAGACCATCCCAATTGTTTTATTGTTTTTTTTAAAGATGTACAAAAACATATAGGTAACGAAAAACCCACAAACATCCACTGAAACCAATCTGACAAAGAGTTTTTCATTTTTCATTTCATTCATCCAGGCATCGAACTTGAAACTACGTGCATGTGAACGTAAAATCAAATAAACATTTACCACCTAGATCGTTTCTATATTAACATTAATTACCGATATTCATCTTCTTAATATTCATCTGTTCCTAATCTAATAGAGCTCTAGTCTTTGATATAACCAAATTATGTGAGAAATTTAAAAATGTAAAAAATATATATATGAATCAAATGTATTCATTGATAAAAATCATTCAGTATTTGAATTTAGCTGTTAAGCGGAATATACCTACAATCATACATAGTGGCTTTGTTATACAATAAGCAGACACCGTACTGCCTAATTAAAGACAGAGTACGGAATTAGATTTACGTATTTACATTGCTTTTTACGATCGTTTCTGATTCAATAAGAATTTCATCATTAAATCAATAATACAACTTTAATTGAAGATTACGAAGAAAAGTGTTACAATAAATGATATGTAGTATTATAAGTCATTATTGTGTATTTCAGTATGTTAGTCCACAAATTCGTCGTACCGTACTATCCATGCAGTAAACTCAGATCACCCGATAGGTACCACTGTGCTGATGTCCACGTAATAAAATGCTGCGTACACACATAACATACACTCACAATAGACAGCTACGTACCTACAGCTGTTTGTGTTGCTAACTATACCTACACGCGGTTAAACTGTAATGTCCCTACTTGTGTGCCGTGCGCCGCCAACACATGCGTGCATTAGTCAACACAACGTCAAAATTCATTCGTACTTAACAACAGATGTGGTAAACAAAGTTTTGTCATTGGATAATCAACAGGTAGATTTGGCGTGTTCGCTCGATTCTCTCTATAGTCAGTCATACAGCTAGTATCGTCAATCGACCGGGGTCATACTTACAGATAACGTTTCTCCGATTCGTACGATGAGGCAACAAACACTAATGTTATCCGTCAACAAAAACACAGGAGATGCGATGCAGCTAGTTGCACACTGGGGCCGTTCACCCGGCTCGGGCTGCGTTTCGAAAACTTCACAGCGTAGCGTTTGGTGAATATTCAAAAATAGACCGACGGACTCGAAACACGCGCAACAGGGATCGCTCGCAATCGCGCGGCACACGTTGCGACTCGACCTGGAGGAGTATGAAACGCGCGGTAGTGGAGCCGCTGCGAGAACTGCGTGTAAAAGTTTCCAGTGCACAAAGTTGGGATCGCGAGCGAGGACTCAACGCGGCGAGTGCGCGACAATCCCGCGACGCTCCGGACTCGACTGGCGGCACTGGCGCCTCGACTCGACCGCTCCGACGCCGCGCCTCGCGTCACGCAGGAACACCCACACATGTACGGCCGCACACCATCTTGTACCGCGCACGCTAATCACACAAGACGAACACACACCAAACCATACCACACACACGGACACGCGCACACACGACAAACGGACACACAGCAATAAACTGATAGCTTAAAAACACAACACCACGGTGCAACTGCACTTATAAACAATGCCTTCCTGTTTTATGAACATTATTAATTTGGAAACGGTGCCGACAACAGCCGTAGTAAATAAATATTTTTTATAATACCACTATCAAGAGTTACGATAATATTGGAAATTATAATATCAAAATTTTACATGCACCGGCAATCACAGACAATGAGACAATTTCCTTATTAATGTAGCATGTATGTATATATGTATGCATTTCATGGGATACACAAAAGCACATTGTTTGTCTCGAATGACAAACAGGGCCATAGTATAGTATCACGCTGAATGAATTCCCGTTCAGCGCACTTTGTATCTGTCGTAAGAATTTCTGAAACACTTCGATGCCTATAATCATTCTGACTGTACCTTGTATTCATTGTAAGTTCTTGATGTACATATAAACAGACATACCTACGTTATCAATCTGCGAGCGACATAAAACAGTCTCTACGGTTTGACTGAGGTCTGTGTTTAAAATGCTTTTCAATGTTAGCGGTATCTGCGCAGTTGAAACTTATGTTTTACCGCGTTTTTATTATACTTAACATAGAATGAAACGAAGAAATCATTTATAGATTCATCAATCAAAAAATACATGTAAGATACAGTTACATATGAAATATTTTTAAAAACTGTAATTTGGGAAATTTACGAATGATTTTGAATAAAACGCGTGTTGTTCAATAAAAATCTCTTTAATATATATGCTAAACAAAGGCTGATTTTGTAACAAAAAGGTTATATTGAAAATAAGGTACCTACGTTGTTAATGCAATGCAGTTAATTATAAAATGTTTAAATGGGTTTGTATAGTGTAATGACTGTAAAGTTTATTTCAATAATCTAGAAACCCACGATGCCATGTTTCTTATTGTTGACCGTCAAACAGTCAGTACGACGTCTTCTACGATTACTGCGTAACCGGTCAATGCTCTTTCATTTATTTTAATTGAACACTGGCAGCAACTAGTAATGAAATTGCCTTCGCACTAAGGGAATAATAGATGGAATCGGCATCGCGTTCATAGTTTATGTCCCAATTCGCACCATTTTTTTAGTCGCATTTAAGTACGCTTCGATCTTAATCGTACTAGTAAGTCATGTAAGCATTCTTTATGTCGATATATGATAAGTCGCAGAACAACATTTTTCTATTTCAACTACAAACTATTGATATTTATAGTCCGTTTTCGTGTATATTATCGTATTACTTAAATCTACCCGTGAGCCTTAGATTAGTGCATTTTTCAGCACACTGTATAGTAGTAGTAATGAAGTATGTTAACTTAAATAATCTTTTTTTTTTAAATTAGGTATATATGCATATTCAACGATGATAACGTAATTTCACAATTACGTTATGACACCATAATACGTTATTTACCTTGAAAGAAAATAACGATTTTCGTATTAATAAGTACTCACTTGGCTGTATTCCATCAAATTTTCTTACTGCATGGAAATTACCTGAAAGTAAAAATACTATGGGAAAATAAAACGGTCAATTATAAGGACATAAAACAATTTCTATATGAATAAAAATAACATACAGAAAAGAAGAAACATATTAAGTTTTACGCAAGTTAATTTTAATCTAATCTAAAATCAAATCTAATCTTTTGTTGACGTCTGAAAAACTAAGTGTTGTTCTAAATCCAAAAGCTAAAAGGTTATCTAGTATCGTCTATCTATGTACATTCATGTAACATTCTCTCCCTGATTGAGCTGCAAGGGCCTCTTGTATGTATATCACCTATGTCTGCTCTCAGGAAGTGGTGCTCGTAAGTAAACACGCTGAAAATAAGCAAAGGGAATTACAATTTAATAATAGTTTAATTAATAATTTAATAACAATACTTGTGGAAAGAATATCAAACATATATTGAATCCTATTTGAGATTGGACACAGATTTCCGTGAGCTGCATGTGGCCTATTGGGAGTTCTATATATTATCAATGGTGAAACTTTGCCGATCTACGAGTATCTGTTCCTATTTCTGCTTTTTTCTACATGTTATGGTTGCTACTCTTTTTTAGCGTTAAATTGTAATGTCCTTTTTTAACTTAGATACTAGATTATTGTTTGTAAAATCTCTATAGGGATGACACAGTCTTTGCGTTATAAAACCCTTTTTTCTTGTAAAATAAAAGAACAAAAAATACTCTTTTTAAATCCCACTATTACGAAAGGTGTTCTACTGCAATTACGGTAGGCTTGAGATATATAAATACTCATGTACCAATGAAATAATTCAACATAAAACTCTATGTTATTAAGGAGTTTATACATACAACATTCATTTCTATTATAATACAAAAGAGTACCTATTCACACTTAAGGCGTTTCTTATATCAGGGGATTTGTAAGCCTATGTACAACTGATGCAACATAAAATATATTACGCCTGTACAACCTACTGGTTACTGGCGTAAAAATATCAGCAAGTTGTAAGCTGTAAAGTTTGAGGTGACTCTTGAAATTAAGGTCACAGTAATGTGTACATTGACCTGCCCATATTTGAAAACGAAATAATGTTTCTGATGTAAAAAATGAGAACGTTTTTCGTCAACTTACAAATCATTAAATAAAAGCAGTAACGTACGAGTATCACTAAATGTCGAAACGATAATTACATAAACTAAAGTCATAACCATGGAAGACAAAATCGAGGAATAGAAAGATATGCTTGCTAAGGAATCACTGACGTTGGCTCGCTTTTGTTAATAACAATAGAGAATTAATTAAATAGGTTTATGCAGATAGTACCAGAGATTTCTGGTAACTTCAATTATTGCACAATAAACAAATTACGACCATACTAAATTAAGAAGTCAATATGGAAAGTATTGAAAACGTCCATTTAGTGACGCAGTAAACGTAAATCGTACTGAATGGCACTAAATTTCAAATAAGCCAACCAACGAGAACGCACGAGTCGTTTTAGTTTCAGCATGAAGCGTACAAACTTCGTCCCCTACACATACTGTACGTTAACCCAGAAGCAATGTGAATTTAGAAGACGAATATCAGCGTCCCATTCCGCGGGTATGCAGGTCGAATCACTGTATTTATTGGAAGCAATGTAATTCATTTCATCGCAAGTTTCAGACAATGTTACAATATAGGCGAATGTTGTATAAATCAAACACATTAACTGTGTTTACCGGCAACTCGACTTGTAAATGTTTGCACGCCTTGTACTAATTATAACTTTGGAGTATATCATGACTTTTTCTAAGTCTTACGAACTCTTCCGACATACATTTGATCAGTGCAGCACATATTATTGGTCCTAAGCCATGTCTTACTGAGAAGAAACGTATGAAACAGTGAAACTATAAAAGGATTCATGCTTATGTATACTCGACCTCAAATAAATCTCGATTACTAAATAAGGTTAATTTTAAATGTCAATATATGTCGTGTATCTTCTTTTTAGTCCAACATTAATACCATACAGTTTTACGGTTCCGATAGTAGCATGGAATAAAACACCACGAAAAAAAAATGGCATTGGAAACAAACCTCAAGTTTGATATCAATTATACTCGTACATTGATAGTATTAAGATAAACATAGTGGACTTATCTAATATCAAAATTGCAAATAACATTCGCAACGCAAAAACACTTTAGCTACAAAACGCGTATAATTCTAATGAAGATAATACGATCACAATGAACAAGGTCAGTTTATTTAATTCAACATAAAAAAACCTGTTCATGTAAATGGTTGTATATGTAAATACAAACAATAAAATAATGAGTTAAAGTCCAAGTTACTTACTACAAATATTTATTAATTTCTTATTACAATATTAAAAAGTCTTAAAATATGTTTATATACAAACGATAAAATTAAAAATTGGTTAACAAGCCAATGCGAAAGAATATTTTACATTGATATGCATAATTTCAACAGCGACATGAGTCTCAAATAATTTTGTAATTAGGAGAAAGAAATTTAGTTTGTAACAGGATTTCAGGTAATGTTTTTATGCGCGATGAAATTACAGTTTCATTGATATTGCTTAAGGTTGTAATTGCAACGATTTCCTCTTCATGAACATGTTTCATCCATGTGAAAATGGTAATACATAGAGTAATCAAATACATGAAATACATAGCACACCGACATCTGTTAACAAAAATTATCTAAGTAACTGTTCCCGAGACAATTGAGAATTTAGACCGCAGTCTATATGCTCAGAAACTTGATCTAACAATTCAAACTCGGGTGCTACAGCATTAGATATTACAAAAACTAGGTGAACAAGCAATCTAAGAAGATGAGAAACAGTTTGGAAGTTCCATCCTTTTTCAGGAATCTGCGAGATGAATCCCTTTAGGGACATCAAGAGTCCCAGCCCGAATCCGAAGAAGTTTTCCACGTTAGATTTCACTAGTTCAAGGCCGCGATTTTGTTTACATTTATATCTCTATATACTTCTTGAAACCACATACAGTTTCTATAACATTAAACATAATATCCGATTATATAACTGATTTAAAAAATTACAAGACCAGGTTTCTTATTATAAAGCATATTTTTTATTATCAATATTTAAGTTCAACTTTTTGGTTTCGAAGTTAAAATTCATACCACACTAGATTATAATATGCCCTTTGAGACATTCGAGAAATGCACGTATTAGTGCAGGAATATGAAATTGTTATTTACTAAAGATGGTCATCCGTTAATAGATGCCAGTTCATGTGTACAGTAGAAACAACCATCTCAGTCCTCAAGAGTAGCAACGCAGCTGTAAAGGATACTAACTCCACTAATTTAAAATAAAGTAAAAAATGCCAACTTATCAATCATTGCCTAATTTATCGCGTTTGGATTATACATATTTTATGTCTACTATGAGGTAATTGCAATTTTACAACTGCCTTAATACCCCAGTCAAACTTTACAGGTGCTAACTACAACATGGAGATTGTAACAAATGAAGATAAACAACGCAAATGAAGATGTAACTTTTCAGTTGCTGTTTTGCGGCCAATCATTTTATATAAAGGAGGAAAGAGTAACTGAAAAACACTTCTTACGAGAGATCACGATCTCGCTTCAATAGAAACAAACCATTTCCCGGACACAATTAACGTATTCTCGGTTTTTTATTATGTTTTCCTTGAAACATGTTTTTATGGAAATAAACGTGACATTAAATCTTGCTTACTCATTTAATTATTTATATTACAATTATCTCTTACCGAGTCGCAGTCAGTACCGCTGTCATACATTGTCTACTCTAAGAGAATAAAGGCATGGAAAAGCGAACTATCAAACCGTGGCAAATCGCCACGAATCCTGTAAATTATTTTTATGTGACTTGGCGTTAAAATAAAATCGTCTACACGCAAGATGTTCTTGAAGCACTTAAGTCAGTGTATCAAGTTTCTTATCGACTGTGAATTGTAGATCAAAAGAAAATATATTTTAAAATTTCAACATAAAATCTATTAAGAAATCTTAGTTAAATATGTATTATATAAAAAGATTATGTAATCTTACTTTTAAAAATAACTTTTAAACTTTTAAATATTGTATACCTCCTTTTTAACAAAAACACCTACAAGGGAAAATATTCTAGGTTGTAAATAGTCTAAATATTATCAATAAAGAAATCATATACGAATCAGCGTTACAATTCTCAACAAGTTAATAATTGTATTGATCGATAGGTATTTTCGGAAGCTGCAGGAACTTTTGTTCCTCTCATCAAAAGATGACAATAAGCTTGAAAGCTTAATTTCGAAAGAAATAAAAATTAATGCACGGTTTTTTTAATACAATTTGGCGGCTTCCCAACTTGAAAAAACTGATAAGACTTGTCCTAAATAAAGTAGAATTGAGGTCAAATATTTTGGAATGTCTTATTTGTGTTAAAGTTTAGAGCAGTAAAAATCAAGTATACATTGCCAAAAACTGAATTAAAAGATCACAATCGCTATTGAAGGACTATTGACTCGTCTTACTACAAGAATATTGAATGTTCCGGTAGATAACTGCCAGTTAGATACTGTACTACCAACTATAATTTTCCAATTTATTCAAAATATCTTCTCATACTTGATATCAACAGTATCCTTTCATAAATATTATGTATTTAAGTAAACTGCAATAAAAGCCTAACTCCGCATAGTCTGACGTAACTAAAAATGTAAGTCTGCGTTTAGTTTCTATCCATATCATCATTGTGTACCTATTTTACACTTCATGACATATTAAACTACCCTTTTATTATTCCACTGGTGGACACGACGGGTGGCGGAATGCAGATTGGTAGACTTCACACACCTCAAAAAACAATTAAGCGAAAAACTCTTATACGAACGATTATGAACGATTCACACACATTTCACATTCATTCACATCAATAAAAGAGTTAAAATTGCTTTTTTTTATACAATTTTGGACGCAATTGTAATGCTGATGCGTAAACAAATCGCAAATTAAATACGAGTACATCTATCAAGTTACTGACACGGCACACGATCAGCTTTTAAATGGAGGTTAGAAAGAGACGAATGTGGGACAATAGCGGATATCATCGGTCCGTGATATAATCCTTGAACATATTGATCTAGGTTTCGTAATGATTTCCGACCGTTCAGAAGATAAACCATATTTATGTTATTTTATGTATTTCCTTTCTGTGCTGAATTGAGTCAGCGACGCAGCATAAGTTCTAGGTTTCATGTACGCCTAGCAACATGAGATCAACGCGTCGTATCTATACTTAATATTATAAAGCTGAAGAGTTTGTTCGTCTGTTTGGTTGAACGCGCTAATCTCAGGAACTACTGATACGAATTGAAAAATTATCTGTGTTGAATAGTACATTTATCGAGGAAGGCTATAGGCTATATAACATCATGCTATGGCTAATAAGAGTGGAGCAGCAATGATAAATGTTTCAGAAACAAGGAAAATATGTCTGTTTGGAGAACTTTCCTTGCGTGCGCTGCGTAAACCAGCAGAGATACACTAAAGTAATGTACTCGTACTAGAGAATTGTAGATATGTAAAAATACTACAGAAAAGTCCACGATAGCATATGCTTCTATCTCTTATGGTTAACTCACAATAACTACTTTTATGTCCAAAATTTCTATTTAAAATATTACATTATTTTCGAGGCTAATTTCTTCTGTTCAGTATTAAGTTCAGTACTTTGACTTGTTCACGTGCTCACTGAATAAGTTTGCGAGGGTCGCTAGTAATATCTTTATAAATGGAATTAATTGACTTCAGTTGATCATAGATGTGATTGTACAATTTAGATTTAGATAATATTTAGGTAATAATGATCAGTTATATGACTTAATTTTTACTTTGACTATTTTTAAGGAATTTGATAAAACTAATTAATTGATAGATATGTAATTACACTAACGCATTGGGATACCACCTGTAATGTTAGTTGTAGGCTTATGAAAAAAAAAACCAAGAGTGAATAGGCACTTTCTAAGGGCGCGTGCTCCATCCTAAACTGCACTTCACTTACCATCAGGTGAGCTCGCAGTCAAACTCAAGCCTATCGTACAATAAAAAAAATCCCGGAGTGCTGTGAACAGCGCAGATTAAGGTCACGGAAGGGATTTTAGTGGGTAAAAATACCACGTAGAATGAATCTATTTGCTTTCTTTAATACATAAACAGGTGTCTTTCTCAAAATACCGCGATACGTTTTAAAGGTTTCCCCGTCATCACCAAACAACGGGTACATCAGGAGATTTTAGCTCTTCTACGTATTTCGCAAAAAAACCAGTCCTTACCTTTCTAATACACGTATGGTTACCCGGTTGACCGGAAAGATGTAAACAGCGCCATCTGTTTTTAGTATCTGTAACTATATTATAATTTACTTTGCAGAAAATGGCATCAAAATATTTTTTACATAAATCTTGAATTTAATGAAAATTTGATCTTTCATTTTCTTCAATTGCAAAATATATGTAGTAACCAATATTATCGATACTGATTTTTAAAACAATGTATTATTATGTTTTTAGCTAACTTGGAAAATTACAGTAAGTAAAGTTTTAGACGGAACAATAAAATTCAGCACTAACTGACCCTTCGTAAAGTACATTTTGTAAATAATTGGTAGCGGTTCCCAAAGGAGCAATTTCATTGGCATTTTTGGATAGTACTTTCTTTGTAAAACAAATTTAAAATTAAATAAAGTTTAAGTATTAACAGTCACCAAATTTAAAAATAAAATAAAGTTTAAGTGAGGCAACACATTTTAGTAACACCTGAGGCGACTTGTATTTTCTTCGATTTATCTTTTATCTTATTGGAACGAAGTTCCTTACGGCAGGCTTGGCGGAGATAAATATTTTGTAGGGGACCGAACCAACGAAAATATGAGACTAAAATATAACGGAAGTGGGTAACGGATTTCGTATTCACAAGCAAGCGAATAGTGTAAAATTTAAACAAAAATCTTTTTAACTATAATTTATTTTTGGCAAATTATGTTGCTTCTATATTATCCGAAGGAACTTCGTTCCTACCTGGTGTCCCGTGACACCAATAATTCCTGTTATATGTATTATAATTTTTTTTCAAATCTTTGTTTACATCAAAACAACAGATCAAAATACCTTTAAAGGTACTCTTGGTATGATGTAGAATCCAGAACAAGGACATTCTAAAACCACCTTCTCCTTCCGACAGCTTAGCAGCAGAAAAGTGCACAGGACGATGCATTAAGTAAACGAATTATTATTGCCAAATCAACTCTGCATAAATTCTGGCTTACTTAATCCAAGCAAACAACACCAGCTTAAATTGTTGTTTTGCTAAAAAAACTGCTAAAAAACTGCTGCTTTGCTAAAAAAGTCATAAGGTGCACAGAAACAAGGTTGGTTACGTTGACAATTAAAATGAAAATCAATCAAAAATCACCCCCTACGGGATGTCATGTCTGTCATAACTCACCTGTAACAATGATTGTTTGATTTTAACTAACACTAATAATGAGACTTCGGCAAACTAACTAAAAAATTCGTAATGTGATTTATAAATCCTAATAAGAATTAATCTAAATCATGGATCATTATCTGACTATATACAGAAAAGACTACTTGTGGCCTAATTTGCCCGGGACAGACGCGGGAGGGCACGGACGGGGGGCCGCCGAGTTAGTACCATTTTTTAACTCTATTTCTGAACAAAACGGGCACATCTTTTTCATTTAAAAACCGTATCTGGAAGTTTTCAGTATGATAGAGCACTAAAATTTAGCACTAAGCCTAACCTTATCTAGAAAAGTCCTGGATCGCTTCAGCTACCCTTAAAAGCATGTTTAAAGATCAATATATTTCTGGCTACATCTTGTAGAATCTAATTTTGGATACTGTGCCTTTACTTAGACTTGGCCTAATCTTATCCAGATAAACCGTGGATCCCTTCAGCTACCCTTAAAAGCATGTCTAAAGATCAAAATATTTGTGGCTACATTTTGTACCATCTGATTTTGGATATCATGCCTTCGACAGAGTTCCCAAACTCTCAGGGCAGGAGGTAGCATTCTATCAAGCATGCATGCAACACACTCGACCTGCTGACTGCCGGTGTCCGCAGTACTCTGGCGAGGAGATGCCGCAACTGCCTCCCGGGAAAGACAGTGGTTGGAGCCGAAATGAGGTATCAGCGTTCATTGGTTCATAAACGCAGTTATAGCTTTCAAAAGAATTCTAATCCGTAGACAGATTATCAGATGTTATATTTTACTTTGAGATAAATTTATCGGCATTTCCCGCCATCTTCCAGTCCAGGCCAGTCCCCTTTTTTTAGTTCCAATTCTACTACAGTTAAAGTTATATGTCATAAGTGGCAGTGGCCTCTTCTGACTGTTACTAGTTCATTTGGTACTAGTAAAGGTAATAAAAAAATTTATTTCTTTACAAAAATTACAAGTGTTAAAAGTCGAATTGCATAAGATTGTCTGGTACTCGTAAGTTTCATTGCTTGAATAAATTCTAACACTTAATTCCAGTTGATGGGCCCAATGCTGGATCCCAAAGTTTACCCAGCTCGAGTGGGCGCGAGTCCAGAAACGCCAACATCACGATATAACCAGCCCAATGCGTTCTTGGATAAGGTTACTTCACTTCTTTATAATTAGATAGTGTCATATACCAGAAATTTTTCATTAAAACTATATTTTAGTTTATCCATCATCATTAAAATGCTGTTTAAATTGAATAACAGAACTATTTTGTTGCTAGTCTCATAATCGTAAGTCAGATTCGTTTTTGAAGATATATTAATAACCGTATTTACTCGTGTATCCACAGCTGCAATCCAAGTATCCGATGCTGTACAGTATCCTTCAGAACGAGGCGTCTCCGGAGCTGAAGCAGCGGATTGACCGCGATCGTAACAAGACCACGTACCAAGTGGACTACTGCGAAACTGGTGGGTAATGTGTCTATTGGGACAATGGCCACATGGACCAGCGTGGCTGACAATGGCCTTCTCATTCCGTGCAGACCACTGAAAGGGTTAATGGTTACGAAAATTTACCCTTTACTTGCAATTGTAAAGCATCTGACAACGTCATCTGGCGAGAAACGGTGACTATTGATTTGAACAATCCATTTGGGGACATTACCGAAAGCTATACCCAAGGAGAATTTGTATGTTTTTCAGTAACGGAACAGTATATTTCTGTCTTTTTTTATCAGGACCTGGAGCCAAATTCGAAGGTCTGCAAAGAGCAGCGGACGAAAGCGGATCGGGTCCGTGCGCGCAACCCATGCGACTGCCAGGAGACCCTTGCAGGGTGGGTCCGAAGCCAAGGATGTCGGTATCGAAGACCATGTCCAAACAAGCCGGCGCTGGTGCGGCCAGTGACCCTAGAGCTAAATGTGGTACCTAGACCCTAGACCCTAGAGCTACCTTAGTAATAATATTAGATGATAGTCTGTATAATAAGGGACTTGGGATTGCGTTTTCTTTGAATGTTCAAATGTTGATGTTGAAAATGCCCTAAATATCGTATCAAATGTTTAGAGTTTAAAAGCTGTAGGTTTTGTGACTAAAACGAATGCTGAATTTGTGAAAATATCAATTTTCATTGTAGCATCGAAAATTCACACAAATGACAAATAATTTGCACTTGGTATTAAAAATGAGTTTTTTCGCAGAAACTACGGCAGCAGTCCCACCATTGGGCAAGACCGAGTACCAGGATGGAGTGTCTAAGTTGGGCGCCATCATCATGCGCGACAAGTTGCACAGAAGATAGCCCGGATATAAATGACAATGACAATCATGAATTAAAAACTTTCCCAACACATTTGCGTTTACTCAAAATTTTTCGTACCTTCAAAACTTTTGCGATAATCAAATCTAATTATAGGCGATTCAATATCTATGAACCATTGTAAAGCGACTTATGATAGCTGCGTTCGAAATTATGAAAAAATATTATGACTGAAGACAAATGGAATGATTATTTGCTTTCTGCATCTTAAGTAGTTTCTTTCTTGAGGAGACAACGTGATTTGACTCACATGCCAATTTGACTATTCTAGGAAGCCGGAATATGAAGTTTCATCATTATTTAAATTTTATCAGCTCCTCTAAAACGTGAGAAAGGATGACGTGAATTTAAAGCGTAAAAAAAAGACAGCATGATAAATAGACGTTTATGTATAAAAGCATTAAGTACACAATGTGTCACGCTGGAGGCGTCCGCGCGCTGGAGATTAACTCCCCTCGCTTATAGAGTATAGTTCCTTCTTTCCTCTCTTCTCTTCTTACTACTATGTGTTCTTCTGTTCTAGCGTTTTGATCGTCTCTTCTGCCGTTGTGATCGTCTCTTCTGGTGTTATCGTCTCGTCTGCTGTTGTGGTCCTCTCGTCTGAGGGCGTCGTCTCGCCTGGCGTGCCGCTCCCTGCTGTCATGCCGCACGATGTGCTCGTGCCGCGTCCTGCTGCTCCGCGACGCGGCAGTCTCGTCCTGCTGCCGGAGAATCACCGCACGCGCGTCTGACGTGTTGCGTTCTCTGCGAGGGATTTATTTCATATATCACTGACCGCAAAAAGAGGTACAATGAAACTATCGTGCAGTAACCATTGAAAAAAGCGCTGACCTTCCGAAGCCGACGAGCCGGTCGATGTCGGTGTGTCGCACGGGCAGGGCGCGCGGGGGCGGCGACGCGGGCGGGGTGGACGCGGGGGACGTG
>DWGJ01002105.1:0-16939 GCA_018246895.1 Aspitha aspitha aspitha | reverse complement strand
TGCTTATAAAGTACATTAAATCAATAAATAAAACATTACACACACTACCATGCATTTGACACACTCATTTGACACACCATACAACGTTCATTATTTACATTCTGGTTGTCCATGTCAAACAAAAAGTTCAAAGAAATGTCAAAGAATTATTATTTATTATGGTCGAATTTCGACCAGCAGGCGACCACTAGTATAAAATAAAAGCTTGTTTATGAAGGGTAACTTATTGATATTCGATAAGCCTAATGTAATGGAGGGGGTTGCGAAGGCTGTTGTAATAAAAGTCAATAGCTCTTAAAAACACCTGCTTTATACGGCCCTACCTAGATATTACTTTGCTTTCCTCAAATGCTTAGAAAGATCAGTTATAAACAGACGAAATCAGAGTAACCAGCGTGGCTCAGCTCCTTACTTTGATCAAAAAGAGCTATTATAATAGATAATTATCTAGTGAAAAAAATGTGTTTGATTAATAAGCAATTTTTGGAAACGTGATTTTTATCGCTGCCTTACTTTGTTTTATCTTTTGTTTACATTTTTTATTTGAAATCTTCATTCTGTTTCATGATATTAGATATTTGAAAATCATCAGTTTTGAGGTTGTACCTCGCCCAAACAATGTATAGATATGATGAAAACTATTCGGATTCAGACGGCGTTGCTTTACATAAAAAGAACAATGCCTAGCTTCAAAAACGCCTAGCTGACTATTTCAATAAAACTGGTAATTGTGTTCATTTTAGAACAATTCTTCTAATACTCTTCTTATTTAAAACTTCAGTCAGAGGTAACGTTAGAGCCGTTTTCAGAGATAAATTTATATTTATAAAAATAACTCGATTACGTTAAATAGAAATGTTATCATCCCGAACGAGCAGTCGAATAGCTAGTGAATAATTAATCAATAAAAAGTGCCTTTTAATATAACAGTTCGTTGTTATTTATAGGCAGACGAGAATAACAACCGCAAATAAGACAAGACTGATATCACAAAAAACAAGATTAATGTGTAGAAACAAATAAGAAGACATTTTATTCGTCCATTTGTCGACATCTCACGAGTTTCTCCGCCTACGTCTATATTTTGATCGTACATACATAAATTAAGCATTAGGTGTAACACTATTCAAAAATCGAATTATAGATTTCGAATCAAAATTTCCCTTAGTTTGTAGCTTGTTATCTTTTAATTTGATGATAATAAGTAAAAGTAATATAGTGATAGAAATACCACATATACTGATAGTTAATTCTGCAACGTTAAATATGTGTATTTCATTAGAAGTTCACTGCAAATATTGGATTAGGAAAAGTTGAACAATTTAAAGAAACCTCCACGAATATCTTGTTACTCGTGGAAAATTAAATACCCATTATCTTAGCTATTCAACTATTTTACGGACGACCAGCGCTTTCATCAAATAAAGCATCTGGTTTAACGAGCATCAATAGATAATAAATACAATACGAGCATGCTCCGAGGTTATATTACGCGATGACAAATGCCACCGTAAAACTGTCAACAAGGACGAAGCAGTACTTACGTCATATTAAACATCTTTTTTTAAATTATATGTGTTCCGCTGTTTTCGCAATTGTAAAAGATTGGTGTATTGGGTTTATATATGGATTAAATGATACTAATGGGTGCACAATAACTTATTTTATTAGATGAACTTGATACACACTCAGACGCCATTTTAAAATAGTGGTGTACCATAACACTAGTGATGTGACATTACATATACCATAACAATTGGAACTCGCAGCCGACGTGAACTTTTCTAGATCCTAGATCTATGTACATGTTGGATTCATTAAGGATAACAGTTTAGTCATGAAGGATTACAGTTTATACTCTGATAGGCTCGTCCTTTGTTTATCAATTAGATCAACTTTAATCCATATTGTATCAAATTTAATTTCAGATAATACAATGTATTTCGTTTATTATCCAATAAATATGAACGAAAGGCACGACAGTTTCTGATGATCAAGTGCAAAGATATTACAGATATATCGCGATAGATTATTATAACTATTTTACTTATTATTATTTATTAAGTTTATTAAATTTTTGGAACGAAGTTCCTTCCGACAGGCCTGGCGGAGATAGGTATTTTGTACGGGACCGAACCGACGAAAATATGAGACTAAAATATAACGGAAGTGGGTAACGGAATTCGTATTCACAAGCAAGCGAATAAAAAAATCTTTTTAACATTAATTTATTTTTGGCAAATTATGTTGCTTCTATATTATCCAAAGGAACTTCGTTCTTACCTGGTGTCCCATGACACCAATAATTTATATAATAATCATAAATATACAAAATGAACCGTCATTTATTTGGTCATGAAAATAGTATACCTCTATAATTTATTTACCAAGCATTTTTATATCAATCGTCGAAAGCCTTCGCATCTGAATCGATCGTACATCGTCTACGAATACGTAGCTCCGGGCTACGAGGACGCTACGACATTATTTATGTAGTAGGCCTATAATTTTGTAGAAGAACAGTCAGTCGGTCGCGTCTGTTTCCAATAGCATAGATAGACTAGACGATCTAGGCGAATACTTTGTTTCTTAGAGGTCAATCTGTGACCTTTAGTTTTGGTGTTACGTAACTAAGTACGTACATATTTTGCGATTATTTTTGATGGATGAACTAGCTTTGAATAAATCAATGACGCACTGTGTTATGACGTCATAGTTATTGTTACGAAATGTAAAGTTTGTTGTCTAAATGCAACTATAATCACACATTACATTCCATTAATCTGTTTCCCTGCAAAACGTAAAATACAGCTGTATTTAATGTGCTTTATTGTCACTGGGCTTTCCTCTTGTTTTCAAGC
Source organism: Aspitha aspitha aspitha (assembly GCA_018246895.1). Lineage (NCBI taxonomy): Eukaryota > Metazoa > Arthropoda > Insecta > Lepidoptera > Hesperiidae > Aspitha > Aspitha aspitha. The sequence continues at coordinate 14,078 of DWGJ01002105.1, read as the reverse complement.
GGCTTAATATTAATTTTCATTAATCAATTGCATTACGTTGTTGTGAGATAAACATATGAGCGCGAAATTGTATTCGAATTCTCCGTAAAGGCATAAATACGCGTTTACTGTAATCTACCATTAGCTGTGCGGAAAAGAGATCACAATTACGCGATGTACGTGTAAGAAAAGAATGGCGATATCGCTATTTATTGGCGACGTGCCAAATTGACACCTACACTATAAAAATTCCGTTTTCTAATCGTTTTTTACATTTCAAATATAATCAACATTGGCACAACTTGTAAGTTATTGAAATTTAATTTCGGCTTGATATTTAGTTAGATCGATAGAAAACTCTTTATTGTTAAATTGGTCATACCGGTTTAAAGCTATTTTTTCCAGACAACCCAAAATTAGTTATAGAAGGATATTGTGGTATATCAGAATATACAAGTGACTGTGTTGACGAGTGTCAGACAGCACACGTCAGACAAGGCAATACATTAACCATGTCACTACTATTGCATTTGAATATGGAAATACATTTGCAACTTTAACCCGCGCTTCGTTAACTTAACAGTCAGCTTTTACAATAACATGTTTTAATGTTGATTTAACATACAATAAAATGACACGGTAATATCAATTTATCAACTGGATACCTTGACGACTGTTAAAATAAGAAATGCATGTTTTAATTGTTTTTAATAATAATATTACAATAATTAGACTGGGCTTTTTAATGGTTACTGACCCTGACTGAAAGTTTAGTTCCCACTCAAAATTGAGCTATATATGTAGATGATATGGGTATATTTGTACGATCATTGTTTACATAAAATATGTTTGTCTAATTTCGATCATATAGCTCTAAGATACTATTTTTATTATTTAGTTGTTGCTGTAAACAGTATATCCCTCTGATACTGCATCGTAATTTGTGACTATTATGACGCAGTTAAAAACATGATACATTTGGAAACGTTAAGGGATATTTCAATCTAACGTTGAACATGGTCTACCTTATTAACTGATAGCTGAATTTCAGTCATGTTTCCGTACTTTGAAAGGCACTTTATTACATGTAACTTTGTGCCGGAGAAGTTTGCGACAGCTCAATGATAATAATAATAAAAATGTTACTAGCGGATCATTTAAAGGAGTAGATACTTAACAACGTGCATTTAAGGTGCAACACTTCTCAAATACAAGACTAACATATATAGTAACAAATAATAATAATAATAAATAACTGGGTAAAATTCCACACACGGCTGTCTGATCCCAAATTAGGCAATTTAATGCCTGTGTTATGGTGACCGGACAGCGGATAAACATACATATATACAATATAGTACTTATATAGATATTTTTATTACGACCAGACACAAAACAAACAAATGTACTCATCACACAAATGTTTGTCCTGAGTGGGAATCGAACCCACGACCTCCGTTTTTGCAGTCAGGGTCTCTAACCACTCGACCACGAGGCTAGTCGTGAATATGAAACGTAAATTCGATTTTGAAACGGTTTATCGCTTGTCGCTTACCAGCTTGTTGTGGATAGGGATGATATGACAGATAGTGAGTTCAACGTTGCCCTTAAGTTAAATTAAGAGCGGGGAATGTGAAAAGGAATCTTTGTCGGAAGCTTTTCCGGATGACTTGTGCTTTTGCACTTTGATCTCCATAAGATACTTTGACGAGAAGTAATGTATCAAATATAATGGGCATATGAATATTTTTTCCGCTTGAACAAAGACACGAGATGGTCGAAATGTCCCTTCATGATTTATGCGATTACTTGATGTTTATGTTTTGTTGAAAGATGTTTCTTTGGAAATACTAACTAATTCATATAGAATACCTACAAACATGATAAAGACAACTAAAGAGCAGTTTTTGTAATCTGTCAACGATTTTACGAAATTTGTTGATGTAAAAGCTTATGATCTATATTAAGATACAACTAGGTATTTAATATTAATTTGATTAACAATTTTATTGTAATTTTAGCGATATAAAATAAAATATGGAAGTAATCAGGGTTGATTCTGAAAGTTTTGGAATAAGCCAATTATATTATGTAAATGAAGTAAAAGTAACAAAAATATACCTTGGTGTTTTGAAATGTAGATTCAATTTCCCACATTTTATTGCTGGCCTTCGAAGATGAGCGCGAAATATCTCCGTCAAATCGAACGGAAGAATTGGTCCCGTGGGGTCTGATAAACTTTAAGGCTGTTTAACGGTCATTGGATCCGTTCCGATCTGAGTAGCGGAAAAACAGATCACTCCCTTAGTGATAGACTAGCCATTAAGTCATTTTGCATCATGATTGATAACTTTATTGGGAGGAATGTAATGGTGTTTTTTTTCATTCCTTCTTTTGGTCCACTATTGGACCGGATCTCCTCTATATTGTGAGAGATTTAGGCCATAGTTTACCACGCTGGCCAAATGTAATGTGGCTGGCCTTCATCAATAAAGCTGATTATATGTAATTAAAAAAGGTATATAATTTTGTAAAATCAGAGATACCTATGTGCCAAGAAGTGAACCGCAAACCCTCGGAATGCGAGACAGAAATGTGTCACTGAACTCACACTGCTTTGCTGCAATCAATACTAATAATAACAAACAATATTTCAATCATCTATTCCATTCAACGTACGACCAATATGTTTCTTAATAAATAACGTTTATGAAAGCTGATAGTAATATCATAACTACATAAATATCAAATTATGTTCACGCAAGTTTATCAGATACGGAACACGTGTATAAATCTCGCCCGAAGGAACAGTCTGGTAATGTTGTGTGAATAATAACTCAGAAATATGAAAGCGTATCACGTAAAAAGTTTCGCTACCCTTGTAATATGTAATTTCTACGTAGTCTTCAACGCATATTACAACTAATAGAATAATTTGTATAAATATTTTTAACATAGTAATTGAAAATTGTATGTAGGTACGTAGAAAAAGTCTTGTTTACTGTAGTGTACTAAAAATATCTTTGTAGTACAGGAATAAAGATCGAAAGTTGCAAGAACATTAAACAAGATCAATGAACGGAATATTCTAGAATCCGTTAATTGAAGCTTTCAGGTGATCAAAATGTCTATACATAAACTTATTGTTAGTGTAAGTCATAAATTTTATAGTCATTTGTCTTGCTATTTGCGCGCCCTTCATACAATAGTAGACCGCGAGAAAAAAGCCAACGAAACGAAAATCAGAACACTTTAAAACAATACGATTTTATTTCAGTTCGACAATAAGCATATATGACAGCTACAAAAATATATAAATCAGTAAAGCTCCGTCTACTAAAATTACTAGGAATGCATCACACTAATTAGGCACCGATTATGAAGATTGAAAATCAAATGAAAGTTGTCTGAAACTGCACACGAGCAATACAAACATTTACGACGCAAGTAAGAGGCGAGCGAAGAACCACTTAGCGCCCGTTCACCTCCGCACTTTCATATCCGGAAATATTTCAGAGTACCCTCACGATTTCGAATAGACAGGTACAGTGGTATTACATGCGGTTCCTTATATTACATTAAGTAGCCGTAAATTTAAAATTTACAATTCGTGCATTGCAAAACAATGCTTTGATATGTTTAAATATATTAATAAAATAAAATAGATGTCTTTATTTTCAAAGTGTACCAATACATATTTCAATTTCATCAGCCTTTTTCACTTTATCCGTTCTTTTAGCCGTATTTAAAAAAAAATGAAACACGTTACAACTAAATGTTTGTTTTGGGCTTTTCCCAATCAACTTGCATCCAACAACTGTAGACACGTTACAATTTCATTTGTTTGTTATTTTGTATTCATCGCTACATTGTGTTTGTGAATTAAGTCGATAGCGGCGATACCGGGCATTGAATTGGTAACGGACCTAAAGCTGACCTACGAGATGCAGCGGGCGCTAAGTGCTTCTGTTTCCATCGCACTCATTTGTATCGCTACCGTTTCTGTACATGTATCGTTTATTTTGTTATTGTTATGCTTGTTGGTTATGAAATGAGTTATTCATTAAATTGTTTTCTCTTTCTTCTGTAAACTCTTGGTCTTATTTCACCTTCTCAGCCTGTACTCAAAATCGAAAATCAATTAAATTGTTAAATACTACTAAACTAGTGTTTGTGGTAACGTATAATCATTGTGTATTACAATTGATCACAAACTATTCATTAAAAAGATTACAAAATTGAAATTTATTTGGAATACTAATTTGGAACGCTTTTCATTTTGTTATAGGTACCTACCATAAATAAGGCGTAAATTTTGATTGGCTTCTATTTTAATATTCGCATTACGTATGCTTGCTTGCAGATGTTATTAAGCAAAAGTTTCGCTCAATCTTCATTGTTTTCAAACAGTTTTAATCCATTCATAACTCATACGCTCGAGGATTCTCCAATTATCGGGTAATTTCCCGCGACGAGAAAGTTGTCTTAATAAGCCGCTTGTTGATTCAACACGAAGTATTAAAGAGCTCTACTTGCACCAATGTTCCATACTAACGAGCTGTGGTTGAGTTGAGGACTTTTAAAAATTCACATTTGATTTAATTATCAAACGCCTTACGAGTTTTGTAAAATATTGGCGGCATCCTGTGGTTTCACCCGATAATTGTTTTCAGTAAGTCATAAAATATATAGGTAGGTGGAACTTCCTCCGTCCCCTCAGCTCACTAACAAGCAATCTATCTATTATTATCAGAAATATCTTTTATAATCGGTTTGATACTTTTAGAGGCTACTCCTATAAAATCACAAATTTTGCTTGTCTGTAATATTACTGTGGATTCAGCAGATACCATTTTACAGATAACATCAATATTTAATTGCTATAAAATGATTTATGTCCGCTCAAGGGTATTTCAAGTCACCTCTTTCATCCCATCAATCCATTTAGCGTGTCACTATCAGTCGTGGATCTCCATTTATAACGAGAAGAGTTAAGGTCATAGTCTACCCCGCTTGCCAAACGTAAACTGGTAGACCATATCAACCCTAAAAACTTGTAGAACTTTGACAGTTTTACATCTAGAACATTTCCTGCAACGCTATAGAAGTTGTAATTTTATTCAAAGATGGGATAAAATAATAATAGAAAAAACAAATTCAATTTTAGATGGAATATGAAGATACGAAGAAAAGGTGTCAGGAAAAGAGATCTCACACAGGTATGAGCGGGACAATTAGATATCAGAAAGTACCTACGCTGAATGTGACAGGCAGGACTTAGGTACAGGGTTTAGATGACCATTCAGCTCTTTACGGTTTATACATAAACCATACGAATATTTATTCTCAAAAGCCGGAAGAACGGTTTAAAGAAAGAATAACTGACAATTAGTCCTATTCCTACCCTATCCCAGGTCCTCTGCAACACTACTAAAATACAAAAGTCGATAGACGCAAATAATTCAACAGTGGCTTGTTCGAATCAGAGAGAGCGGACTCAAAAAAACAAGAATCGCGTTTCCTCTAAATAAATAACGGTGAAGGGAAACCCTGTTATTGTTTCCTTCGGGAACGAGCATTAACACATCAAAGCTTATCACGCGACGTCATATCGTAGAACATACGCCGCTATTGTGGATATTATTCCGTTCACTTTCCTTAGTCTTTGTTCGTAGTGTTATCATTCTCTGAAGTTGTCTTGCGTACTATTATGCTTGATTAAATGTTTTCATGTGTCTTTTTGCCAGTAAATATGTGTATTTCGCTCCGAATATATGATGTGAGGTAACTTTGCTTGTAACGTGAATCAGAGATAGTCTTTATATAATAATATCTTCGCACTTTTCAGAGATCTATAAGTGAAATTCTTTATTTTCAATTCTCATTATAATAAGTGAACATTGTTCTTTTTATGAGAAACAGATTCTTTGAAACTAACTTCGGACAGCGGATTTATGTAACAGGTAGACCAGTCCAAGAGTCCCCCAGGAGATTTTTTTTATATATAATTTTTTTACATTGTGTAGTATTTTATTAGCTGTGAGTTTCCAATAATAAAAAGATAATTACTGGATACTGGAAATGTCTGAAGATTGAACTATTAAAGTTTTATGATAGCACTGTTTCAACATTATAATTGCAGGAAATAGACAGGTTACTTGCGAGTGCCCGTTCAGGCGGCAACTGCGGTCTTCCTTTGTACCTATAGCAACGGAAAATCTTAAAAGGTTGGTAAATCATAACAAAACAACTCCATTACGCTCAGTGCGGTTATACCGCTGGTGAATGTCACGTAAACTTCGCCCGCATGCCGCGAGTGCTATACGAGTTTACACAACGGGTGGAAGTACGCGTGGAAATAAATACTTTTAGATGTTATCTTTGTAACATGTTGATGACCTGGAAGTGGGTATTTTTTCCAACCCTTTTCTACCCGGTCTCCTCTTCTAATGAAACGCTTTAAACTCTTTAGAGCCATAGCCTACTAAGCTAAGAGTAATTAAGTAAGTACCTAAGTTAAGCTAAGAGCTTAAATTTAACATTATGAAAAATTGTATCGAGATTTTCCCGCCAAGTCTCCGTCATATCGATGGATTTGAGCCGATACACGTCAGGAATTGAACCCCGGACATGAAAAGATAGAGTAACACTACACATATGTAGGTACATATAGATATAGACACAAAAAGTTTCTATATTTAATCGTACCAACGAATCCTTTTTATTTATTGTTCTTAGGTGTCAATTTGTCCCTTTTAAACATCGGGCATTAAAGTCTGTTGACAACACTGCACTTTTTTTCGTGTATTGAAGTATAAATCCGACCGGTAACTATAACAAACAACACTGGATACATAAATGTATATTATACATTATCCAGATACATGTATGTTGTATGTTATAGTTACCAGTCGGATTTATACTTCAATACACGAAAAAAAGTTATGAATGAAATACGCGTAAGGTGCTAGCCGAAATGGAACGGGGCCCAATTAAAATCCACGACAAAATATGTATATGCAAACATTTCGTGTTATAATTAATTCATTAGGAGGCTATAACGCGTTGATGTATGGATAGAAAGTGTTCCGACCTTAGGGTCCGGGCACGCTTTCGTGATACACGAAATGAATTCTAATATATGGTAAATAAAATCGTTTACAAAATGTTTGTACGCGCATAACTTCCAAACGACTGCACCAAATTGGATAAATTTTTCTTTTATTTGTTCGTTATTATTAGGGGAATTTTATAAAAGAATAATAGCAAATATTTAAAAATGAAATAGGGCAGAACAAAGTCTTCCAGGACAGCTAGTAAAGTATAAATAAATACTAGTTACTCGTATAACGAGGAAGGGACACATCGTGAGAATATCTGTACAGTACACACGAGTCTCCTGTTATAGTGACACGTTTCAACAATAGCGATAAATATTTTGTTTTAAACGCAAACAGTTTTAATTCGTAATGTAGTAGTAATGCTTGTCAGGATTCGAACCCCAGATCTCGTAAACGCGAGGCCGAAACTTAAATTCCCACCCACTCATAGCCGTATAGTTATAACGATTTTCAAAAACTCTTCAAAGAATTAATCGAGCAACATTTAATTGAATCATCTCCCTTAAGTTGTATCTGTATCCTGTATCCTCAAAATGTGTGCCTATCTTTACCCAGTCGGCAGGCGCGGCCGTTTTTCACTCGGACGACGTATAAATATTTTAGTTAGGCAAGGTTGCGCGTAGATATTTGTACACAGAAGCTTTGTTTGGTTTTGGGATTAAAACGTTAAAATCTTCGCCACAAAGGATGACTGGTAAACCTGTTAATAACAAGAGACGAAATAAGCTATATTCAATTACGGTTCTTATGGGCAACTTCAAATAAAGACTACTTCGTTTGACCGTTTATCCCAAATGAAGCCACCACACCAATACCCGGATATTCAATTTCCCCAACAAAAAATCTATTACACTAGGCGGCTACGCGGAACTGGGCGAAAAATAAAAAAGCAGCACTAAAAATTCAGGTGGCAAATGAACTGTTTTTTCTCGAGGGCGAACAAACATAACTTGAACTACCGCACCGCTCGCTACACGTAAAACACTAGGAATAAAAGGGGGTCTGCTATGAAAGGGGATGGGTCTAAGGGGTTTGGTCGATAACGAATCTTGCTCATCGATTGTAGGGCTATTGAATGCTATTCGATTCGGGATGGAAATTCTGTACCGGGTACGATTTTGGTCGATGGGAATGTATACGCGCTTATTTAGTTCAATGGTATAGCTTTAAACGATTATCGTTTTGCCATACATAGAAATATCCCCAGAATGTACAAAACTGAGAAACTACATCAGATCGAAATACAGGTTCTTTGTACGGCGTAAGGGAGGAATTTCGGAAATTCCACTTCATAGGGAGTAAAATATCGGTAGAAAGATTGCATGAATAATCGCCGGTTTAAAAATTTTCGCTTTGTACTTTCTGCCAACCCCTTGAGAAATCTGTCACTTTAGTATAGTAGTACAGGTATCGTACTAATATTTGTTTTGAATGGGAATCGAATCCACGAATTCATCAGTAGTAGTTGAAGTAACTGGTAGTAACTGAAGTAAAGCGCTAGTCAAATATCTAGATAGAAACCGAATTTACAAGGGCAAAAAATAAATCATACCAATGTAATGGTCGAATCGTGTTCGGTTGGGTTACGTTTTCAGGTAATCCCTTAAGCCCTTCAATGATTAACTAGGTTCTTAGTTCACCCTGATTAATTGAATATAGATTGGATTGAAGATATTCTACGTCTCTACAAAATAGCTACCTGATAGACAGGGTTTGTCTGTTTTTGCAACCCTTTCTAATGTTCCACTAGTAGATACTGGTTTTCTTTCGTAATGAGAGGGTTGAAGGGCATCGTTTACCACGCTGGGCAAGTGACAGACTTCACAAGACATAGAACATTATGGAAATCTTTAAGGTACATAGATTTTATAACTGTTTTCTTTAACCATTACAATTAGTGCTGTTTCAACTATAAAAACGAAAATAGCTTGAAGGTGTGAGGGCACGCTTTGAAACCCAAACCACATCTAAACCACTGCTTAAGTTTTGTTTATTCTTTTACCTTAGCAAACGGGCAGCCGGTCTGCCTAATGGTAAATATTCATCATCGCATATGGACATCTGCTAGAGGAGTTGTGAATCCGTTGCTGGTTTTGTAGGACTCCATTCGGGTTTTTCTTTAAGAACTCATGTTATAGCGCTCCGGAAATACTTCACATGGATTTTCATTCCACGTGATTGACTTCAAATGTACAAGACGCAAGATAATTGGTTTCGCTCAATGACCCCGCCACAATCGGATGTTGGTTTATTTTCCGCTTCCCTTTTCCAAACTGTACATTATATCCTTATTATGTAACGTCTTCGTTAAAAATATAAAGAGCCTCTTGCCTTTTGCATGTTGCTTTATAGTACTGTTTGAAAGGACTTATTAGATGGGGTGAATATCAAATGAGATTTAATAAAACTAGCGCTAAAAATCAAAGTGCGAATAAGTAGTCGAAATTAAACATTTGGAAACTACTTTATTTTTGAAGGTGGAACAATCTTTTTCATAATTATAATTGAAAAGTATAACATCTGCAGCAATTTTCTGGCTCGAAGCAGCAACGCAAAGTAACATTTGCTACCAGTTTTCGTGAACCCTGTTGGTTAAGTGGTTCGTGGTCTTGGCTGTTGAACTTGTGGCTTCTATGACCGAGCAGTATAAATATTTTTGTTATGCGCGTTAGTTGCTATTTTGTGGCTTGTAGTAAAACTATGTATATAAGAGTATATGTACTATAAATATTGAACAGCCTCTGTCTAGTTTTAGGTTAGCTGACCGCGAATGAACCCAATATTGTTAGTCCTACTTGGTTGAAAGTGTAGATGTTTTGGAAAGTTTCGAAAATTTTGCTATGATAATATGATATAGGTACGTACATTAACTACATATAACCGCCCACAAATTTATTATGTAACGGTGAAATAAACGATTTTAGTTGGATCCTTTATCTGTCCTAAATTCTGTCGTACGCGACATATTATTGATTCCGCACAAAGCCCCTACTGTTCCCAAATACCGGTTTATTTTCCGCTTGCCTTCACCAACTGGTTTGTTATCTTTTATATCCTTTCTATATCAAAGCAAGAATTGGATAATTCCTTTTCTTTTACTATAACAATATATAAAACTATTAGTTCGGCATTCGTGCTAAATTGAATGTAGGATCTTTTTGAATGTAGTCCTATTTCGTTACGGAGGAAGAGATGCTTGTCCTCCGATATACCACAACACGGGAATATCTTCATTATTATATACTTCCATTCTTTCTAACTGACCGGCGTCAAAGCTTTGCTAATAATTTGCGAGGTATGCACTGCAATTTCGCCATAAGGAATTCCTTTTTGGCGTGAAAATAACAAAAGAATTCTTTCTATTTCATAAAAACTCATTTTATTAAAGCACTCCAGAATTTCCACCTAATATTGTAGTTTTACTATTTTAAGGCATTCAGACTACCCAAATATTGAATGTGCATTCCATTCGACGTTAATTTACGTTAATGTTTCAATGGTAATTGTGAGCGTTACATTGTATAAGTTACATTACATTCCATACGCGATGTATCTTCACCTTTACGCGGGGCACGCCTCGATAGATCTTCACAGAACACACATTCCCCGGCTGATGTTTTCATTTAATGTGACCGAGCTTAATGATGCTTAATTCAATTGTAGGCGCATTCGATGCCAGCGGCATGGCTGAACGGAAGTGCGGAAAGAATTTTTATGTAGACAGTTAAGTTAAGAGCAGTGATTGCAGAGTAATTCAGATTCAGATTTTTAGATTACGTATCAAAAACATTTAATGAATACATATTTTTTGTACCTATTTTTCTGTTGCACTTGGCCAACGCGGTATACTAAAGCCTAAAACCTTTTACTGGTGATCTGTGCGCAGCAGTGGATTAATAAAAGTGCCGGATAACAAATAAAAAATAATTAAAACAAAGCCTTAAGTGGCAAATAGCCGGCAAGCGAAGACCGGGACGCCCTCGTATCACCTGGAGACGTTCCGTCGAAAAAGAGGCTGCATTGACTGGACTAGACTGGGGCAAGTTGGCGGATGCCGCACCAGATCGTGCCAAATGGAAAAAGCTTCTTCGAGGCCTATGTCCCTGATGAGGGACTAAAGGATATCATCATCATCACCATCAATTTAAATCAGGATTTGTAACGTAACAGAGCTTTCTTGCTGCCGTACATATAATAATGCAGCCACACGCCCACCGTATCTAATAGGTAATAGCAAACGTAATTATGACGGTAGCGGTTTTCTGTGTTATGGTTTTTGTGATCATCATAACATAAAGTTGTGATCAGTAAAACAATGCTGGTGGCAGGTACATCTCGTTTTATGTTTACGTTTTATATTACATATTTGGCCTCGTTGGAAATTGAACCCTGTCCTGTCAGGTCCACAAGAACATCGGGACCAATTGTCACACAAGGTTTGTTAAACTAAAATTCTCACAATAAAGACGGGAAGCCTTATTCAATCCCGTTAAAGTCAACGTATTAACCAGCATCTATCGTACTTCAATAAGTTAAAGACAATTTCGTTCAAAAACGTTCCATTCCAACCGCCTCAACCGCACGGTTGGTGGAAACCGTAAACTTTTTTACCTCCATTAAGAATTTAAGGCGCGTTGCGGTGAATTCCTTCCCCTATCCCATGAGAAATCATCGGATATCCAAGAAGGAAATGTGCAATTGTGAAAAAGATTCCGAGATATAGTGAGTGTAAATAATTGATGTTATTGCGACAGGTTAGCTTGGAATGCGGAAGTTCGATGCGAGACTATTTATTATCTATTTCACTGACTTCGGACCTCCTGTCCGGTGACAACTGTCCAAGCTATACCAAACTAGAGATACCGCTACCTTCCCGGTTAATACTGATCTTAGGGTCCTGCCACATTATACTGCAATACATTTACTTCAGGGTTTTAGAGCCCTTCTTTATATAAGACGAAACGTTTTAGTGTACTGAATCTTTTTAACGCTAACTATTAATAGCGTAGAAGCCTTAAGTTAAACACGTTTAAACACACTAAAATAATTTTTATTAATTCCATTGTTCTTTTTTTCTATCGCTTGTCCTATTTTACAGCTAAATTTTTTAAAACAAATTCATTTATGACTAGTGCCTAAATACAATAAAGTTAACATGTTAACATTTTCTATGAGAAATAGCTGTAGTTATCAAATATGGTAATAACTACACATTCATTCTAAATAGGTATGTATCTGTTTTTTATGTTACTCCAGGAGGCTTAGTTTAATTTAGGTCAAAACTATTAAGGTACCGTACAATTCTGGTGCCAAAATTGATCAAAAAAGCTCGACTGCCCGCCAACGAGCGCGTCAGATGAGCTGACGTTAAAAGTGGACAACTGCTGGCCGAATGCCAGGCGCGCTTCGCTGAATTATAGGGCCTTATAATGCCAAAGGATTTGCTGGACCCAAGCAGCGATTAGAGTGTTAAGATCATTGTTTGTTTGTTTTCAATTTGCTTCGTTATCCAGGGTTGTTGTTCGACCCTTTTTTATTGGTCCACTGCTGGACCGGCTCTGTAAAGTCCGTAAGGCCGTAGTCTACCACGCTGGCCGAGTGCGGATTGGTAGACTTGGAACTAGTTACTAGGGTTATTATTGTTTTGTGTGCTCACCTCACATCGTCGTTTTTGTATGTCTAAAAGGCGGAGGCTTTCAATCAGGTATTTTGAAAAATTGGGACTGACTGCTAAACCGTAGATCGCGGGTTCGATTCCCACCCAGTGCAAATGTTTTTTGTTATGAACACATTTGACTTTTCTGTGTGTTAGCATTATAAATGTTTTATATACGGATATTTATTAGCTGTCCGGTTTTTATAACGGAAGCATTTATTTGTCTAATTGTGAATGAGACGATTATTATTTTTAATAAACATATTGGAATACTAAACGAAAACTAAAATGAGCTATCAGCAGACTGCAAAGAAAGATGTACTAATTACGCAATTTATATCTCAGAGCTGCGCAAATATTAAAAAAATGGAGAAACGTGAATGCCCGCTTGGAGAACGCCCGCGTGAATGGAGAAACTTTCACGATAACATTGTTTGCATTTTTAAAGATTAAAAAGGCGCTGTCATCGCCATATTGTGTATTTCTATTAAGAAAACCATAGATATATTATACTAGATTAGACCTAGGCATAAATCTATACATACAATAAAACTGTAGAAGAGTTCAATCTTGTACATTAAATAAAAACTGAAAAATAGAGGATCTTCATATAAGTAACACATTCCAAAAAAATCATTATGAAATTTTTAACTGTCTGTCTTTTGTCCGGCTTTCACGCAAAAACTACTGGACGGATTTTGATGAAACTTTTTTGTTATATAGCTTATAGTCCTCGGCAACATACAGATTATAATTTATTTTGAAGATGGGAATTATTAGACGGTATGAAATTCGCCGGGGCCGCTAGCATTCTATATTTTCCAGAAAATGCTTCACAGACATCGTGCAACTCTTTGCGTTATCTTTATGACGTCAGTTTGGAAATTAAAAGCTTAACAAAGAATCGCTAAAAACAAATTTGAAAGTTTCAAAGCTTTTCACGTCTTATTCAGCATTCCGTTGTTGACTGGCCGTAGAGAATCCAAAACGGTTGCAAATAAAAGAGTCAAAGCGTGCTTTTGGAATGTATAATGCAGAAAACAGCTTGTACATCCACGCTGTACTTTGTTTTACATTGGAGTTTTTAACTGCTTGTGGTGGCTGTACGGACTAGAAATATGATTATCATTTATAAATAAATAAATAAATAACTGGGGAAAATTCCACAGACAGCTGTCTGATCCTGAATTAGGCAATTGAATGTCTGTGTTATGGTGACCGGACAGCTGATAAACATACATATATATACGATATAGTACTTATATAGATATTTTTATTACGACCAGACACAGAACAAACAAATGTGCTCATCACACAAATGT
>DWGJ01002104.1:0-16940 GCA_018246895.1 Aspitha aspitha aspitha | reverse complement strand
GTTGTCAATGTCAAACAAAAAGTCCAAAGAAATGTCTAAGAATTATTTTTTATTATGGTCGAATTTCGACCAGCAGGTGACCACTAGTTTTAATAATCAACCATTAGAATCTAGTCTTCAATTATTGAACGACTTAACGACTCCTCCATGGACGAAGCATGAATTATTACCATGGACGAAGCATTAATTATCCTTATATCGAATTTATTTAATATTTAGCACAATAACCACCATTCCGAACTGCCATGGTAAGAGCCCTTGGGTTTCACTGCCATTGAACTTTTGACATTGAATATTTACTTTAAAACTGGATCTTCATTTCTTAACTACTGCTTTGCTGCTATTACTGTGAGCTACAAAATCATTTAGATGAGACCTAATGAGACAAATACTGGTTGATGGTGGAGTCAGAAGTCATCGAAACCGGTGTGTATGTATGAAGTGATGAGTATGACAGAAGCATCTGTCAGGGCTATAAGGATAGAGGTATTGTCTACTTCATGCCGTGGTTTGATGTTTTAATGAAATAACACCTACAAATATTCAAACAGTTGCTAGTTAAAATAACAATATATATTAATAAATAAACAATTAATCCGTCAGGTAAATAAAAAAACAGTCGACCCAAACCTATTTGTAGGAATTGTAAATAATAGGCAACATTAAAAAAAAACTCCATTAGATTGGAGGACATTTTTGAAACATTCCAAACGAAATAAGCAATGTATTGTACTGACCTGGTGTTGAGTGCAATGTGAGATACGTGGGTGTTTTCAAAGCACATGGCAGCTAGGAGATCTAAAGCCGGCAGAGCTCGGGCCTGGGGCGGGCCTGCGGAAGGCCTGGAGGCCAGCAGCGCGGCTATCGCGGCGCAGGCCCCGGCCGTGCACAGGGCCTCCTGTTCCGGAGGCCCCACGCACCAGATGGACAGGATGCGGACTACACACGCGCGAGCATTCGGCGTGCCCTCGCGAGCTATCTCTGTATATACAATATAGTAAGTTATTGCACCAATCTATACTAATATTGTAAAGCTGAAGAGTTTGGTTGGTTGAACGCGCTAATCTCAGTAACTACTGGTTTCAAGTGAAAAATTATTTTTGTGTTGAATAGCCCATTTATTGACTATGACTAATAGGAGTGGAGCAGCAATGACAAATGATGCAAAAATGGGAAAATATTGATTTCCACGCGAACGAAGCTGCGGCCATAGCTAGTGCCGTAATATAGGCTAAGAATTGCCATTGAAGAAAAAAAAAACTGTCTTTCCCTAAAGTTACAACTTTATTATGGCTTTTTAAAAGCAGAGTGAATATGCATTTACTAGGCGAGCATGCTACACCTTAGCCACATCATTGCTTACCATCAGGTAAGATAGTGGCCAAATGCTGGCCTATTTCAAATAAAATATAAAAAACATTTAAAAATACAATGTACCAAAGCAATAAGGTACACTGATTAATAATTTAGGCGTATCTCATAAAGGCATCATTAATGAGATTGGCATAAAATGACTTCGAACAGGATTTGGAATCTAGTTCAAGGTTTTATATTAAGCAGAGGTCACTTAATTTTGGGTGATCTTTAAAAGAAAATCAATATAAAGTATTAGACATTGCCTTCAATAAAGTATAGAGTTTATATCATTAGAACAGCAATGATCCCTAGATTAATATTAAACAACTATCCTGCTTCAATATATATCACATGAAATAACCAATTCGGAATCATTTCATGAACATTCTAAACAAGATGCAGATACGATTACTATTTATCATCAATTTTTTCACATCTTTCTATGGAATACCAAAGAGATTTTAATTTTTCGATTGTGCTTGTATAACAAGTGTAATCTCTGATTGCAAAACAAGATTATACAACCATAGCAATGTGCATGAACAAATGACGAATGAATAGCCATTGAAAATTGTGATTAGTATGGGGGGTAGTCAAATAAAAAACCGGCCAAGTGTGAATTGGACTCGCACACCAAGGGTTCCGTACTATCATCTATAATAGAAAATCACAATATTCAGCAAAAAACCCGTTTATTGTATGGGGACCCACCTTAATATATATATATTTTTAATTTTTAGTATTCGTTATAGCGACAATGGAAAACATCATTTGTGAAAATTTCAGCTTTCTAGCTATCACGTTTTATGAGATACAGCCTGGATACAGACGGACAGACAGCGGGAGTCTTAGCAATAGGATCCCGTTTTACCCTTTGGGTACGGAACCCTAACAATCTAGTGCTACTCACGTGTGAGTCTCATAAGGAGTCTCTTGTCTGAGGGCAGTGCAGCAATTGGTGCTGGTGGATGTTGGAAGATGGTCCGCAGTGCGCATAGCCCTGCCTCCACTAATTTGGTTTCCAACGGTGCTGTCTTCATCAAATCAACTAGCGCCGTCGCTGTGCCTTGTTCCACCAAGGAAGCGACATTGTCCGGTGTGCCTTTTGCTAGTGATCCTGTCATTAATTACATTGAGTACTTTTAGTATGAGTACATTGAGTTTTATAAAACTACTAAAAAGAATTATGGTTCTCATTTGTCAACAGATCTTTGATACACACAAAAAGAGTAGTGATTATTATTATTATTATTGGGTTGATTTCGATATAGCTATGTGATTTGTTATATTCATGTAGATATTTAATGAACCCGAACACAAAACATACAAATGTACTCATCACATAAATACACGCCCAGAGCAGGAATCCAACCTGTGAACTCTGGCTTAGCAGCCAGATTCTCTAACCAACAAACCAAGAATACTTATATATACATTTTATGAATCATGTTTAATTTGATGTTATATTAATAGTGCAATAATCTTATCTCAGCCCAACATTACATCAACCAACACACATTACATGATTGATTAAAATATAAACACAATTGTAACATCAAAACAATTAAAGTATGATAATAATCATTATACCATATTTTATATTATATGAGTTACATATTACTGATTATATACATAACAGTAAAATATCCATATAAGAAATTGAATAACAAATAAATCACAATATATAATCTGTACATACTGTTATTATAAATACTAAGATTTATAAATACCTAGTGTTGAACATATGATATTGGTATCAAAGGGCAAATTGATATACAAAACACATTCTGTTTATACCCAAGATGTTTACTGAAGGGGTGTCTTAAAACCCACACAAATTAACTAAGGAATATGAAGTCCACCAAGTATTGTATGAATGTTAAAAAATAACGCATTGGTACCTTGGGGTCCAATTCCAACGATAATTATGCGCATATAGTTCAATGGTCACTTTAATGAATCATTAAATACCACAGTTATATAGAAAATATATATATTATGCATTAACAACATCAATGTATACAAATGAAAATTAAGATATAACATTCGCTTACCGATTGTGATGGTCGCTTCAAGTCGTATATTGAGGTCTGTGTCTTCGAGCATCAGCTGTAGCAGTCGAGGTACGATACCCTGCTGAATTACGGAACTTTTTTGTCGGTTGCTTCCAATAACAGAGTTTTTCAAAGTCACCAGCGCTTCCATTATTTTCGCGCTATCCGATGAATACAACTCGTCGATGTAAGAACGCGAGCTTTCGATGTCCTTTCGGCAAAACGACATAGGTTATAAACAAGTATTACGCTGCTTAAAATTTTTACACAAAAATCAGTTTCTTTACCTACCATGAACACAGTTAACTGCTGCATGTTTTGTTAGATTTACGCAGCACTGTAGTTATTAATATCGTCAGAATTTTCTATAGAAAGCGATTGGCGCAAGATTAGCGAATACGCTATCGCTGTCAATTCAGTATCATAATCATTACTACTGACATGTATTGATACAGATATTTAGTAAAGTATCATAAACAATCTGCGTATTATAAAGTAATATTACAGGCTACAAAATAATATTGAATAGATAGGTATGCACTATATAGATTAAATATAGAACTCAAAGAATTCCATTTTTTTATTATGTAGCGACAGAATTCAAATTAATCTAAGGCTAGTTTGCAGCAATCCGTGAATATGGCACATGATGTGTCCTCGTGTAACAGAAACAACCCAATCTCACAATAAAATATGTTTATGACTTAGAACGCACAACACAGTCTATAACACACAATTTTTGCTTAAGTAAAAATGTGTGTATATACAATCTATTTTTATTGGGAATGGTTCAAAGTACCAGTTTTTAGTGGTTATGGCCGGCACTAAGAAAATTACTTGTATAATAATAGCAGAATCCAAGGCTAGAAAACGTATTAAAAATACATAAACTGACATTTAAGGCCTTGAATGCTTTGATTGACATCACTAACAAACTGACAATTGTCAAATGTGTTTGATGGATATAAGAGCTTACGGGGAATTGTGGCGAAGGGCGAAAGTTTATCGCGACGATATTGTTGTCACCTAGCTTGTGGTTTTCCACGCAGGCTTTCATTTAGGTATGTTATTCTAATCAACACATCAATCATCATTATGGCTGATTCTGGTGTAGACACTAGTAATGAAAGCAGCGATAATCCGGTTTTCGACCACTCTCAGTGTACATTTGAGTTCAATCCACCCGCTATTCCAATCAACCAGGCTGGGCAACCCATGCCAATAGACTTTCTAGGCGAACCTCACGAACATATAGGAAAAATAAAATGTTCTACAAAGGCAAGACATTGTCGATTGAAATATAGATATGGAGGTGCAATTTGCTCATCAAGAAACAAAAAACTTCGTTTCGCAGCATCTACAAATAATAATGAGCTAGTAGAAAAACTTTTGCTATCGGGTGCTGACCCGAACAGTTCGGATGAACATAAGAGGAGCCCCCTTCACTTGGCATCTTGCCGGGGGTACGTGGAAGTGGTGCGGTCGCTGCTGAAGTACGGCGCTAATCCCAATATAAAAGACACCCTCGGTAACACTCCACTTCACCTCGCTGCATGTACTAACAATATCCCAGTTGTCATAGAACTGCTAGATGCAGGAACGGATGTCAGTTCTCACGATAAGAACGGCCACAATCCAATACAAATTGCTCAAAGTAAACTGAAGTTGATACAAATGCGCCCAAGCGGGGCCGGACACTTCGAGGAGACCAGACAGCTCATCAGTGAAATATGCTTAGTTGTGGAAATGATGTTGAAGTATATGAAAATACAGAAAGCTGATGCCGGAGAACTTGAATCAGTCCGTGAAAGATTAGAACGTGTCAGTACTCGTGAACAAGTGGATTCTGAAGTACAAAACTTGCTCGATAGTCTTGACTCCCTTAAACTCAGATAAGAGGTCACTTGTCATATTTGTATTGAAAGACTGTTCTTATTGAACCTGCCTAAAGATTATATAGGGTGTAAGGAATACTACTGTTAAGCATATTTTTATCTTTTGGTCCTGCCATAATACATGAATTTAAATTTGTGATAGGTTTAACTAACGTCTCTGGGATCCTGTTCTTTTAATGTGAAATGTAAAGCGGTATATTTTCTATATTTAGGATTAATCCATACAATTCTTTGATCTTGTTTATGGGCATATTAATCGCAACTATTTCAAAGTCATATGATGCAAAATGAGGAACAATGTCTCATGTAATTCTATTGGTGTAGACATGCTTTTATAAAATACCATGAAATCCCTGAACCCATAACTAATATGACTACACAAAAAATATCAGTAGGAAAACATTGTTGTGCTAGGTAGAGGTTTCAAATTATTCTTGCTTTAAAATGTTTACAGAGTACTGAATTTATGACTGAATGTTTTATGTCACTGTATACAGTGCATACATAACAGTAAGTTCAGTGCTCCTTAAGGCACTGTGTAATAATGCAAAACTTCAATTGTACACCAAAACTATTCGTATTTTGCTGTTATTTAATCATTTCTATGTGTATATGTCGTCACACCAGAGATCTCACAAATGTGAGAACCACAAAGACCGGTGTCAGAAAGTAGTGAAGTTTGTGTGATGTAGTCATTGGGTGGCTCGTTATCGGCAATTGTATTTTCTTATGCCAAATTTAATAACAACCAATCACACTTGTTGCCGACTATTATACACATGTTGTACTTTTGAGTGTACAAATTTCCTGACACAATACTCAGCTCTGAGTATCTTCACAGCCACTTGTTTGAATTGTGCATAATTGACATGTTTCATTACTTCACTTCACAGTGCCTCATTATAGTAGTGTGTGTTTATATACTAACAAGGCTTAAAACTTTCCATGTGTGTGCTGAATTGTCAACAGATGGGATGATAAATATATGACAACTTAATAGTTATTTTTGTAAGCAGATGCTACTATGTTACTATAATTTTTTTCATTTATTTTCCATATCATATGACTAATTGTTATGTTAAAGTGTTTTTGCACACCTTAATGTAGGATTCATTTATGGATTCACGTCTTACATGGACTCCAGTGACCATGATGTTTCACAGGCAACATTGTGTCAAATATTTTATGAAGCTATTTTATAAGATGTGGGACTTACACTTTCCGTGTTTGTCCACACCAGAAGTTTGCAACTTTTCAAATGCTTTTAGAGATAAACAGACACTGCAAAGAAATATACTGCCGCTGGACGATGGTCAGTTGTCTATGCTCATGACCTTCATATTTCAAGGAATTAACCCGATTGGAACAAAATTGATTACACCTTACACTTGCATGATTACTCATAATAGGCATTTGTCCCATATTGAATTTAAATTCGATTGTTCTTTACATTATATTTAGTTGTGTGTAATTTGTAATTCATTGTTGCATTGATGACATGCAACATACTTTAAAGAAATTTTATTTTATAGTTTACCACAAATATAAACATTGTTTGATCCTGAACCTGCTCTTTTTATAACATACGGGACATTTTGATTCATCAAATGTATTCGCTAGGTTTATAGTTAATATCTTGCTTATTGTTTTAATAAGTATTGTATATTAAAATTTGTCATACAAGAAATTTGTGATTTACAAGTGTTAATGACCAACTTGAAGTACTTTATACCCTTGTTGCATTCTTGGTGTGATTATTTTATATTATTATCACAAATAGATATCACTAATTATACTCTTTTAAGTAATTAATAAAATATTGATTGTTTATACGGTGTTTTATTGATGCATTTTTTCTGATTTGCTCATTGTAAGGTTTTAGGCAAAACAAAAATAACAACTCGGAGGGTCATAATATATTTGTAAAATTATTTATTAATATATTTTTAACATGTACCTTACTCGGAAATCGGAAATAATCAGGAAATTTTCTGTAATCAATTTATCAATAACAATTTTATACAATCTTAAATTTTTACGCATCAAACATGGAATGTATAGGAATTTCTTTCACGTAACATTAAATTGCATTTTCAAAGATGTTTTTCAGGTTTTCTCAATTCCTGATAAATAAGCAAATTATAATGTTCCCAAAATGTATAACATACATATACTTTGTGCTTAACATCTGATAAATACATTGTGCATGCTGTAGGTACAACCGAGATATAAAAAAATTAACTACAAACATTGGAAACGATGAATATTTCTTGCTCACAGAAACATCACACGAGTTTGTTCCTTTTTTAATATAAAATCATTCAATATTGCGTGAACATACATATCCAGAATTATATATACATATTAAGCAGATAACAAGGGGGTTTCTTTGTGATGAACATTGTACATAATATTGAATAATATGGCAGAAGTAAATGTTATCACAGGATATTAAATTATATTTAATATTACATCATACACTAATACTGCTTAATTAGTTAAGTAGAATTATACATCCCAAACCTTTTATTATTTGTTTATCTAATCTCACAACATCGCGGTAAATTTAAACCGTTTACCCGGGTCTGCTAAAATAGTATACGATTGAGAAAAGCCAATATATACAAAACAATTACCTACATTAAATAATTGGGAATGCGAGGAAACCTTAAGCCTTTATAACTTATATGTAAGTATTATGAAAATTTAGAACATAAAACATCACAATGATATTAACTATTGATGATATAACACCCTGATTTGAAGAGAAAAATGTTATAACACAGAGCTTAAAACGAATAACATTTTGTAAACATTTATTTATGGAGTGTATTATGTAAATAACATTTTGCTAAACTAAAAAATAACAACGAACATGCAATGCCTCTTTGAGCATTTTATTTTGTAAATGTAATTATCATTCTTATTTATTTATTAATAACAATTGGAGACAGTTCACACACACACAGCTGTCCGATTACAAATTTGGCAATTAAATGGCTGTGTTATGGTAACCGGACAGCTGATAAACATATGTACATCTTATATAAATACTATATAAGTATCACTTATATTCTTATTATATCCAGACAAAACAAATGCGCTCATCACATAAATTTGTCCTGGGCGGGAATCGAACCCGCGACCTTCGGTTTAGCGGGCAGGGCCTCTAAGCACTGGGTCACGAGGCCAGATCAATAACATAAATCTTCACACAACAATTTACACGCTGAATTGCTTTAGAGTGCAAACAATTTGGCACTTCCGTACATCTCGATAGTTGACTAGCTGTTAAAAAGTTGCGCGTAAATAAATTGATTTACTTAAAATTATTTATCACAATTAATTTTTATACAAATAGATCACAACTAGATTCGATTCAATTACATTTGAATGTATCTGAAGTTGTACTAGTGAGATAATTTCTCTAATATTTTGTACAATGAACCGGTTTTATCCATACACTACAGATTCCTTCCTGTGACGACGGCTGGGCTGTTTCGCGTAACTTAATCAGTCATTTGAATATATTAATTATGCACAAACACGATGTGCCCCACAGGTCATTGGGTATCCGGTACCAGGAGATTGACTATATTTGGAAAGATTTCGGCCTGAATCGGACCGTAATCGACCAGCTCACCGTCCACCGTGATATAGCCGGAGGCGTTCTCCGGCACTATTCGAAACGCACTAACCGGTATCATCTTTATATACTCACCGTCTACATCGGAGTGGTTGCCCGCGTTCATGCCGAGAAGGAACGAGAGCAGCTGTGACCGCGATATGCCGGCCTTGATTATGAGCATCCAGATCACGCCGTCCGCGAGTTGGGAGCGCGGCGCGAAGAGCAGCTCCTCGCCGATGTACGCCTGATACGTGACGTGCACCATGACGAACTCGCCGCTGTCGTGCGCCCAGTGCGCGGGCGGCGCGGACACGAGCGAGGGCAGCCGCGACGCGGGCCCGTGCATGCACGCGTGGACCGGCGACCGCAGTTCGGAGCCGCCGCTCGCCACGCTGTGGTACTCGGAGCCGCGCGCGCTGTAGAACGCGCTGCGACGCGAGCTCACCGAGTACCACGAGTCGACGCGCTGGTGCCGCTTGCCGTTCGCCGCGCTCGCGAGCACCTCCGCGTGCTCGTCGCAGTCGATGAACGCCTCCGCGTCCGGCGAGTCCAGCTCGCCGTCCTGGCTCACGCTGTGCGTCAACGCCGGCGCGTGTTTCGGCTTGGGCAGATTGGTGACGTCCTTTATGCGCGCGTAGCTGACGACGCCCCGGTACGTGCGCAGGCCCACGAGCCGCGCGAGCGCCCACAGCGTGAAGCGCTGCCCGCCGATCGCGCGAAGCCGTTCGCTCTCTATGTCGATGTCGGATAGGAAGCCCCAGCCGATCGACAGGAAAGAGAACATGATCTGAAAGAACAAGTAACGGTGAACCGAATTGACGTAATTTCGAAACAATCGGGAGAATTTTTTCTACTCAAACCTCCTGTTACTGAGAAGGTCTTAAACCAAAATCCGCGAATACCGATTTCAACATAATTCGGTAACATAGATTTTCGCTTTTCCACAAACGAGCGTTCAACACAACTAACTAATAAATACACATGATGTTTTGTAATTGAAGTCTTTATCATCTATTTATCTACATTGTAAATATCTTCAGATATACAGTCGGTAGCAATGGATCGGCGTTATTCGCTTCGTAATCGCGTTGATTACCGACGTAATAGTATGAACTGTGCGAGAATAATTGCATCCGCACACGTCTTCGCTGTTTGTTGTGACGGACGCGGGCAATTGAATAGTGTAACATAATCTCGACTGAAGGTGAAATGATATTGCGTTGCAGGATGGTGTGTGCGGCGGGCCTAATCTATCTATTAATGTATGTGAAATGATAATATCAATCGGTTACATTGCGTAACGAGACTAATTTTCGTTGTTGCATTAAACAGTTTGTATTTTTTATCGGTCACATTACAATCGCACCGCTTGCAACGAAAATTTGGCCGGGATCTTTGTTTCACACTACAAAACTAATATTGGTCTAAATGTCACGATTTTTACGCATTAAAACCTCCGATTCAGTCTCTGAATATCGTAATTACATAAAAAGTATACGGTACGTCCTTTCGGCTCGTTCAATCGTGGTACTGCGATTCTTCCACTAGCGGAATAATTGTGATTGCATCATAACGTAACCGTTAAATTTATGGTTGAATAGTGTCTTACTTTCGTTTTGGTTTCCACTCGAACGACGTCGATGGGCGCCGTTCTGCCTCTCGCCAGGCCCATGGTGAGCCCCGTCAGATTATTCGGAATGTAAGGTTCGCTGAAACAAGAAACATTACTACCATTGATTTCTGTTTAAAATTAAATTTCAAACTCACGGGAATCAACCGCGAAAGTGCCGAATAACAGTAAAAATGACATCGAGTCAACAACCCGATTGCAACCGTTAGGTTTAATAATTCCGCTAACGAATTTTTTTAAGCTGTCTTTAAAGTCAAGAAAAACATGATATGTACATATAATTATACGAATTTATATTATTTTTATTCGATCAACCACTTATCATTTGTAGTGATGATAGCTTAGTGGTTTCGAATACTTTAATCTACTTAGATGGTCGCGGGGTTAAAAATGGCACGAATCTTTGAGTTTTTGCAAGTCATCTTGGATTAAGGTTGATATAAACACCTTGTAAAGGAAATCACCTTGATTAAACCTGCACACCTTGGTCTTAATAATGCTGTTTAAGGAACACAGAGTCCACCGATGCGGACTTTGTCTATGGCCTTCCATGTTCTCATTAAGGAGAGAAGAGGAGATCCAGTATCCGGTAGATTAAAAGAATTCGACTGGCCTTATCGTCACGTAGTTCGGTCGTGTAAAACCGGAGGTCGCGGGTTCGATTCCCAACCGGAACAAGCTATTGTGCGCTGAGCGCATTCGTTTGTTCTGTGTCTGGGTGTATATGTGCGTTTAACATCTGTCCAGTTATCATAACACAGGCTGATTCAATTGCCTGATTTCGGAATCAGACAGCCGTGTGTGGAATTGTTCTGACCATTAAATGTTTCATACTCATAACAAAAATAAATGATATCTTAAAAAAATGTTTTATTGCCGTCCCGATTTTAAAGCTCCGATAATTTTTACCATCTGTTCGGAAATTCGTCATCCTGGACCTGGCAACATCACTTACGAGGTACATGTAATGACTTACTTATTACGTAACACAAGTTATTTAATTAACTAATTATAAAGTAGACAATCGTGTATGCAGACGTTACAGTTTTTTTGTAATATTAACTCGAAAACCCAATGTCTTTTACGGCCACGGTACATGAATTGAGATACACAATATATAACAATGTATAACACAATCTTCCATTCTATTAAATAAGTTGCACTGATCGCACAAATCGAAAAAATATAAGGAAACAAGCAAAAATTACACACAATTAGTATGACTCGTCAACGCAACGGATCGAGGTGATTTTTGATATGGAAATAGTCAAAGCACTGGACAGTGACATATGCAACTTTTTTTTGTGCGGAAAAATACTTCATCTCCACGGGAAGACAAGTTTTGATCCAATAAGCGCTATAGATAGCCCTACTGACGGAATATCTACGTGCGACAAACGTAAAAAAATAGCGTTCTTGATGAAGTACACGAAAAAAAATTTTTTTTCTGTATTTTCTATATCTATCTAGTATACCACTTTCACTATGATAAGTACGCATAGACTATAATTTATAGGAACAATGATAGAATGAAATAATATAATACGTAACCAAACTAAGACTTGGAGGAAAAGAGATAAAAGGTGTGTACAGTATGTGCCGGAATTGTGTTCTAACCAATTTCAACAGTTATTTGAAATAAATTACTTCTAACAAAAACTTGAAATAACTTATTTCTAACAAAAACTCATACGTAATTTCGAAAAAAATCCAGCGGCCATGCTGGTTCACGTGTTTCCCGCGTTCGCGAAGTTTATCGCAATCAACACTTCGCATTTACGTAGGTACTCACTCTTACCTACGAACGAATAAATTGATTATCTGATAACGATTCGTGGCGAAATATTACATCCAATGTTATATGTAACAAATCGCGCCCACGACGGCGGTAGTACTGAAGCGTAGGTACCCCACCATACCACTGCAGCTCTGGCAACACAAATTAAAAAAAAAGTGTTATATGCCTACCCTAAATCATCATCGGCTAGGCCAGATTGACTTGTACTGGCCATTTGGCATTAGTCCTCCCGCCCTTTGTTAGCAACAACAAATAAAAAAATAGACTGATTAAAAAAAAATCAATATAAAAATTAAAAACATTCTACTGTCCTTGAAAGTAAACGTGCCCGCCAAATTTCAACCCAACAACAGCTTCAGAGAAGGTAGGTGAAGTTAAATGAAAGCGTTTAATAAATACGAGTAAATTAATGGTTGGACGGATGTCCATATAACAATAACAGCTGATACCGACTGTTTTAAAGCTATGCCTGGGAAAGGGGGCCAACCAGCAGTCACCAAGTCCCCACGCGCGACCGCAGTCGCTACACTCTTCATAGCCTACATCTTCTGTATTATGACTGACTCAGTGATCAGAGATCAACGCACAGCCGAAAACACTGAACCTAGAATGTAGAATCCTGCAGTTGTGAAGATACATTCCTTAAACAGCGCCAGTGAGCACTAAAACTCTAAGGGGGTTAAAAATGTACCCACGAGAATTTTTTTATACCTATTAATTGCTACGTGTTACCCGCATGTCACGAGCGTCAAATAATTACGAGTAACTAACTTATTACTAAATATTTGGTTTTTTCTTGTCCGTTTATCACGCAAAAACGAATAAATCGATTTTAACAAAAATGGCTGTAGTGATAATTTGTTTTATTTCCATGACAAAAATCGAGAACTGGTTTGAGGAAGAACACAAATAAACTATAAGAATTAAATACAATGATTACTTATTAATGATATTAATAGTTTTAATAGATTTCGGTGCAGAAAATTGTTTCATTCACCTAAACTGCACCTCACTATAAGATAATGACGAGCTAGCCGTGTGTGGAATTGTCACCCGTTAATGTAGCTCGTAACTGTGAATACATAATTAAATTGCAAAACAACCCTGAATGGCTTCACTGTTAGATAAATATCTAGTCAAAATAATAACAAAGAAATAAAACAATATGACGCAACAAGTCATCTACTCGTAATTAATTGATACAATCATACAACATATTATAGCGCCTGAATGCAAACATCCTGAACGGCGCTTATCAAATTATTGTTATATTGGGTAAACATGATACATTGTCTATACAATATTGGTGCGGCTATCAATAGCGAGTTTCAGTTAATCTATACTAATATTATAAAGAGAAAATCTTTGTATATTTGTAATGTTCCCACCCAAAAACTACTGGACCGATTTCAAAAACTCTTTCACCATTAGAAAGCTGCATCTTCACTGAGCGACATATAACATAACATTTAAAAAAAGGAATCCTAATAAAATTGTAGTTTTAATGTAACCCAAGGTGTAAAATCTATACTAATATTATAAAGCTGAAGAGTTTGTTTTTGGTTGAAAGCACTAATCTCAGGAACTACTGGTTCGAATTGAAAAATTATTTTAGTGTTGAATAGTCCATTTATTGAGGAAGGCTATAGGCTATATAACATCACGCTATGACCAATAGGAGTAGAGCAGTAATTACAAATGTTGCAAAAACGGGAAAATATTGACTTCCACGCGGCGAAGCTGCGGGCACAGCTAGTAATTTATATGGCAAGACAACGTCTGCGGAGTGAGCTAGTCCTCACTACAACGCGAGATACGTCAGGATGAAGCGGTGTTAAATTGGCGAGCGTCAAAAAAGTTTTGGCTCCAATAACGTTCTGTTCAATTGGACTAGTGCCGAGGCCTGATATCTAATAGGTCAAAACATGGCCTTAAGTGGCAAACCGCTGGCAATCGAAAACTTACCACCTGGAGGCGATTAGCTGATTTCCTAAATTGGGAAAATTATCTACCTTATATGCAAGTGTCCTGCTAAATCATGGTCACTTTTATGTACACTACACAATGGACAGGTGGATAGTAAAAAAATTTGCTCAATATATTATGTACTATTAGCAAGTACTATTTGCTAGTGTTAATATACCGTATATACAAAGCATTTTATCAACGTACACGTGTTATTTGATTACAAATAGACATCTGGTCTCATTCGAGTTCAGAGTACAATGAGAAACAATGTCGACGTAGGAAGAATGAATGAGTTCCTTATTTAATTGATTTAACGAACGCACCGGTGCACTTGATTAATCCACGTTTCTGTGCGCGATGCAAATTGAATGGATAGTTATGTACGAGTATACTCGTATGTCGGTAAATAAGCATTGGACACCCACAGCTCGGGACGATCAATCTGGAAACAATGCAACGAACGTTTGCCATTAGCGGGAACACGGCTTAGTAAGCAAAGAGATACCAGTTGATACTGACGTAGACATATTTTACACAACATGCATCTAACCAGGCATTCATGCAGCTAACCATCTAATAAATCAATTTAGAATTCAGCCTCCGACCCCAATGGGCCGGGATTCGGATCTTATGAAACGCTAATTTGTTTTTAAATAAAATCACTTGCTTAAACCATTAAGTTCGCTTAAAGTTCTCAACAATTCTCTTTAGAGAGTGTAAAATCTGTAAATACCCACTAAGCCAAAGCGACGAACCATGATATTATTCAAATCCGTCTAATTCTGATAAGGCGCCGATTATGACGAACTGCTACAATCTTGCTTTAGTCACACTAAAAAGAAACAATATGTACATACATTCATTCACAAAAATACCTGATTTATATAAATTATCAAATGCATTGCTGTAACTGCATCGACCTCGAAATGCAAGTAACCATTTTCAACAATCATTGTGGTAATGTGTAAGTAAATGTACATTAAAATAATTCCAAAACAACATGCAAAAACAAGTGCCTACAAGGTAATCGAGTCGATTGTTTTTACGTACCTGCCTGTCATAAGTAACAAAATATTCAAAATTGAATTTAGAATCTTTGAATTTTAAATTGGAAAACAAAGAGATAGAGTGGTCTGATATGAAAACGGTTGAACGTTGAACTTATACAGACGCACTGAGATAATTAACGATTTTGCATATATAATTATTTTTTGAGAATAGCAACACATACTCGTATATGGCGGATCTCAAACGAATGTTGCCCTATTTGATATCAGAATCACAATGTTTCCGTACTGCCAGTAATTAAGTCGCGTGAAGGCTGAATGAAATTGCCACTTGAGTAAGATAAAAAAAAAAATAGTGCAACAGAAGCGAAAGTAACTCTTGAAATCGATTATATTCTTTAGCCTCTAAAGAGCATTTCGAGTAGACAAAGGCGTCATGCCAACTGCACAATATCGGAAATATTAATTATATTTTTACATTTCTTTAATATTCAATGCATAAAGATAATTAGTATGCAATTAAAGCGTTGTAATAAAATTAATGAAAGTATTTAACGATTCCAAGATTATTATAATTAATATTTTGCATAGTAATATACATTGCATAATTCCAACGGAATTCAGACTTTGAAACTGAAGTCGCTGATAATAAATGTTAATTCCAAAGATAAATTTATTTGGCCATATATTGACACCTGTGTATTGTACACTATGATAACACTCTCATTATCGGCACAATATTATTATACCTATAATAATAGTTGCGGCATTCTAATGTGTGGTAGTAAACCGTGATTTCTCAGACAGATGTCCATTAAGTCTGTACCAGATATGTTTTTAACGATTCACACATTATGGACAAAATAATCATCTGTAGGTAACATATAAAAAAAATTGAACTGTCTGTATTTCAAGTGCTTATATTTATGTATAGTTACACGATATTAAAACACAAATTTTCTTTCTTTCTTTCTGTTTGTCCGGGCTAATCTTGAGAACGGCTGAACCGATTTTAATGTTACTTACACTGGATGGAGGAGATTATAGGGCAACATATAGGTTACTCTTTATCCCAAAATTCCCGTGGGATCAGGATTTACGCAGGTAAAATGGCAGTCAAGTAACCATTTAGACAATTATTTTTTGAACACTTCTGAGTCGGTTTATCTTTTGACACTTTAGCTAAATATATTAATATAACATAAAAAAATAATTTCTTTTAAGTATCCATAAAAGACTTGAAGATACATACAAGTTATTGTTAGGTTAAATGTAAATTATTATAAGGAAAACTGGCCATAAACCTTAACGAGGCTCTATTTTATTTGAGGTCGACGGCACAAGAGCTCATTGACACTTACCTAAAAATTAACAAGGCAACATTTCTGCTGTACCTACTAAGCGATGTTTGCTCTATTTTTGTTGCAATGTTAATCAATTAAATTAACCATAGATTTTAATTTGCGTAACTCATTTTGTACATACATCCTTTTTCCAGTTTCATCGAAATCATCACAGGCTCTTTTACTAGAGGTAGTCTTAATACTACATATTATAAAGCTGAAGAGTTTGTTTGGTTGATCGCGCTAATCTCAGGAACTACT
>DWGJ01002103.1:0-16942 GCA_018246895.1 Aspitha aspitha aspitha | reverse complement strand
TTTTCATGAATACTCACACAACTCAAAATTTTGAAAATACCAGTTTATAACACAAATAAATCCAAAATATTCTTTATTTCATACTCAGGAAGACTCGCATTCATAAAGGCAAAAGCGGCATAATGTCGCGCATAAATGTCGTTTTATAATTGGTTATTTTTACAATATTGTTTTATTTTGATTAATTTTCAAATGGTTACCATGTCAAATGGGAATTTTGGATTGTGCGAGTATTCATGAAAAGCAGCGATTTGTAAACGATCAGTATCCGATTCCCGTATACTATATGTAATTGTATTGTCTCCGACCATGGGCGACCTCAGTTCCGAAAATTAAATCCTCAGTTAAATTTACAACTACTTACGCCATCTGTTGGCAATATAATACATATATTCCAATAACCGCCATCTATACGTTATACATAAGAACTAAAACGCTTAGACACCGTACGCTACTCACTAATAGATGGCAGTAATAACTTTATGTTATTAATTATTTTAAATGCATTTTCAAGTTTTAACATAAATATTACGAGTATTGCATTATAAAATTATTGTAAAAAATACTGTTACCGTTTTAACTATATAATTCTTGTAATGTATTATGAGAATTAAAAAAAATGGCAACACTTATAGAAAAATTTAATCGGCTATATTCGCCTATCGCCCCGAAGCCGATGTGGTCGGTGTCACTAACTCGAATATTCTAGATTTCAAGATTTAAGATAACCTAAAACATTTGCAGCATCGAATCAAATTAGTCAATTGTTTCTAAAGTTTTAACTGAATAATATCAAGAAAATGGCCAACGTCATCAAACGCCTTATTCCTTTGCTCGATCGAGTCTTGATCAAGCGGGCAGAAGCGGTTACAAAAACTGCCGGCGGCATCGTGATTCCTGAGAAGGCCCAATCGAAAGTTTTGCATGGAGAAGTCATAGCTGTGGGACCTGGAGCCAGAAAAGACAATGGAGACTTCGTCCCTGTTCAAGTGAAAGTGGGTGACAAAGTTCTTTTACCGGAGTACGGTGGTACTAAAGTAAATCTTGAAAACGATGAGAAAGAGTACCATTTATTCCGAGAGTCTGATATTCTGGCAAAGATTGAAAATTAATTTTAATGTTAGCTTTAGTTCCGTTTACGATTCAAATTTGGTTAGGCTATAGATTGGTGTAGTGAATAAACAAGTTGTGATTGTGTAATATGTTCAGAGCTATGGAACATAATGTTATATTCTTTGCATTTATTATAACTTCGTTATAAAAACCATGTGTATTATTTTTTATTCCTATTGAAGACACAAATTTTATTTAGCC
This sequence comes from Aspitha aspitha aspitha, assembly GCA_018246895.1. NCBI lineage: Eukaryota > Metazoa > Arthropoda > Insecta > Lepidoptera > Hesperiidae > Aspitha > Aspitha aspitha. The sequence goes on along the minus strand of DWGJ01002103.1, from coordinate 15,628 downwards.
AAATTGGGTCTTGTCATTTCATGGTCCATGCAATATTTTAGGTTATGTTCCCTAACTTCATGCTGATGTAATAAAGAGTAAAATTTCAAATTTAAACCCCATGTCTAATCAAGTAAAACAACACTTCAAGAGAATAAAGTTTAATTGGTATGCAGAGAACATTTAATTTAATAAGGGATTAGAATTAATAATTTGCGAGCATAAGTAAAATGGCAATAATTAGACTAAACTTACTATTTAAACTTTTTCTACAAATTTTAAAAGAATACTGTTGAACTTAAAATTAATTTCAATTAGTCTTATCTAATTAATACAAAAAACAAGAATTAAATACAACACCAGTCTACAAAATTAAAGGAAGGTCATGTTTAACAGACTTCAAAATAGAAGATGTTCACAATTCAACTGTATTTTTTTGAAATAAATACAAATGTTTAAATTTTACTGTAATAAAATTTAATATAACACTTCTGGGAAAATTCCATACAACTAAGATCACCATCATAATTCACGTGTGAAATGAACCAATTGATAAAAGGTGGGTTACCAGTAGTTATAAAAAAAGCAATATTCTCTATCATATCACTTCAGAGATGTGTTAAATCATTCCACCACATGAGGTTAAACTTATTTTGACCAATAGGTGTTACATATTGACATTAATGCACACCAAAATAGCATGGTTATAATGCACTGGAGGTATCCACCAAGATAGCAACATATCTTTATTGAGCAGTAAGAAATAAGAAAATTACGTACAGTTCACCGTTTTCTATACATGAAATGCAGGTTACATTAGTAAATAATGGCTAAAGCTTGGATAATATGTGCATTTTGTTTATAAATTTGAAATTGTATGTTAAAGCTAAAGCATACCTATGCATATCCTACACACATACAGACAAAATTTTCAAAGAACCCGAAATATGGTTTTTGATATTTCCATATTCTATTTTTATCACAATTGTTGCTTGTTAATATCTATGCCTACAGTTTTATACAACTAAGATCAATGATACATTGATTTATAAAATAAGTAAAGCAAATAAGTAAATCTGCTTATGTTAAAGGTACGTAAGATGGCATATAACATTTAGTTAAATTATTTATTGTAAGGATATGGCAGTACGTCGCACTGCAGCAGATAAAGCAGGATTGGGATCTGGTGGTTCAGTTAAAAGTTGAACTGATGTCCAACAACCATCTTCATTAGACTGGCGTAAAGCTTCCATGGTTGCTTGTACTCTTTGTCCATCTTCAAACGTAGCCGCTGCTCTAACCGGTTCCTTAACCCAATCCATTTGTTCCCTAACTGGCAAAAATGCTTCCTTTAAAGCACTGATCATTTTACAAAGCCCTTTAATGTATGGCTTCGGTATCACACTGGACGCACAGCTTAAGTCTTCGATGTCTACATATATGACCTCTTCTTTGTCTTGTCTCTTATTATCATCTTCTACGGTTTTTATATGTGTTTTGTGCAATTTACCATGTAGGTCTCCACCCCTAACAACTAGGTAACCCTTCTTACTGCATACATATATTTCTTGGTTGAAACAAGGCCCCGGCAGATGATTATTCAAGGTTGCAGTAACAAGTAAACCTTTATCCATTTGCAACTGGAATGTGCAGAAGTCTGGTGCTGTGATTTTTCTAATACCATTAACTTTAGCAGTTTCTTCCACAAACGTCCGCAGAACTCCATGCACTTTAACAACTTTCTGACCACTTAAATAACAGACTAAGTCTATTACATGGCTGCCCACTAGGGTGAGTGTACCTCCTCCCATAGTATCATCACACAGCCAATTATAAGTATCACTGAGCAGTGATCCCATTTGTACTCGCACATCAATCAATGTTAGTTCGTTAGGGTTTCCTAAGTAGCCGTCCATAATAGATTTTCGCATGTAACTGAACGCTGGTAGGAATCTGAGAGAGTGATTTACAATTGATATAAGTGTAGGGTAATACTGTGCTGCTCGAACCATTTTGAGAGCCTCGGCTTGGCACAAACCAGCTGGCTTATCACAGACAACATGTTTTCCAATCCCGAGGGCTTTAACTGATATTTGGGCGTGCAAGTTCGGCGCGCAAACTATGAAAACAAGACTGACATTCTTTTTTAATAGAACATCATCAATTCTATTAGTGAAAAATGGAATTTTCAGCTCTTTAGCGGCAGCCTCAGCTTCCTGAACTGTTACACCCCAAATAGCTTCTACAGGAAAACCCTTTTCTCGCAAAAATGGCACTAGGACTTTAGCCACCGAGCCGGTGCCGAAAACACCTATACCAGGCAGCATTATCTTAACAATTACTTCAAATAAGATAAATAAATAACATTTGAATGATTTGGTTCATTTGAACGTGAAGGAATGTATTTTTAATTTTACAAAAACGCAATTCTTGTAGCTAATTATAAAGCTAGCAAGAATGTCTATTTGACACATGTCACCTTCCTGACACTGACAATAAAAATAAACTGTCACGAATGCTAATGATTAAATTGTCATGGTATTTTACTTTTTTATTGTTAAGTACTTACCTATTCAATATTTCGTCAGAATGTAATTTTTTTTATTAATGTATGGACATTTTGATATTTATATAACGTGATAATAATCTAAAATGTTCTTTTAAATTTCATTCCTCCTTGCCTAGTCGATCGATCATGAAATAGTGGTTGCGGCGGATTTTTATATCGCACGAAGTCTTATAATTAAAATACCTAAAACATCTATCTGTCCTAACTAAAAAAATCCCGATTATTTTTATGGAAATAATTAGGATTAAATAGAGTTTCTCGAGCTGGTTTGGCTACATATCTCTCAGTTTAACTAACGGTATATTAAATAAACCTTAGTCTCATATTTATATAAAGTTACTATGTATTTATTTCAAATTATAACAAGTTAAATAATTTAAAAAGCGTCCTTTAAAAACTGGACGAGCTGCATAGCGTTTATGCTACTAAGACGAAGGTAATATAAATCATATTATTAGCATTAATAATGCTACGTTCGACTTGTACCTATTAGTTATAGTATTCCTGTAAGTGGAACAAAGAATAATATTTGTTGAGCAAACAGAAGGCAACCGTAAGTCTCCGAGGAAGGCGCTTAAAACGAATCACTTCGTCGGGCGGTTAAATTCAATGCTTTGATATCCGCCACCTGGATGGGCTAGGGTTGCCGTGATTTTTTTTCGAAGCTGTTCCGAAGCTAGGAACTTTCAAAAGAGTTCAGTAATATTGTCATTAATATTATGTTAATTACTTGAATAAACGGTAGATGCAATATTTAATATCCCAATATTTTAAAATTAGCAAAATTGTATTTATATTTTTTTATTTTGGCTACGAGGCCGCCTGATGATACCATTTAAGGTTTTGTGATATTTAAGGTACTTACTTAATTATTTGGATTACAAAATTCCTTTATCTATGACTTGCATTTTGCAACCTTCCTAATTTCTGTAATACATATCGCTCAAATTTGTATGTTGTATTAAGTACATTTATGTTTGCAATGTAATGAACCTATAAATACATTTTCTCGAATACATTGAATTTATTTTATTATGTAAATTGTATTTTATTATGTCAATAATAAACACTATACCTTTTGAAAGTACAGAAATATAATTTTTATTTTTGTCACAATGTACAAAGAAAGGTTGAAAACGTAATGAGTTAGCATTAGCGACAGCCCTAACGCCATCCTATTTGCAGCAATCCGTCTAACAGATCTCAGTTGGCCTGTAGTACTTGATCACCTCCACAATTAGGAGGCGATGAGCTCAAACAAAAGGTTAACGCTGTGTGATTTATAATATTTTCGTGCAGATAATATTTTTCGTACAACTATATAAACATTACATTTAGAATGTTTTCAATTTCTCTTTAACTACGAATTGTATATTTATTTAGAATATTTCTAATTTATTCTGTAATTATTTAACAAAAGTTAAATTTAATTTTTTAATAATAAAAAATGTATTTCATGTAATATGTACTTAAACGTAGATGTATTTTTTTCCAATTATATTCATTGTATAAAAGTAGGTACACGCACATATGTATTTTATAGAAGTTTTATTACGGTAATGTGAAGTATATGTAACTTTACAGCGCATGTATCTGTTTAATCAAAAGGAAAAGGACATTGGTTTTCGAATAATCGAGATATTTATGTGAAGTTTGGTGGTCAGACTTCTTGCGTCCCGGTACTGAGCATGAGTTTCCCGTTATTGCGAAAATCATGCTGCTGCGGATATCCCATTATATATTATCACAAAATACCAAGTAATTAGTTGGTGCTTAACACTAATTGTGTTTAGCAAATATCAGATTCTGCCTATATTTAATTGCAAAGCAATTCGGAGCTGTCGGTCGAACTCGCGAAGCACGCGCGCGCACCCCTTAGCCGATGGAGTATAAAGTGTCACGGAAGCGGAGCCCGCTTTGAACCTTGCTGTCAATCACGTCAACTTACTCGGAAAGCGCTAATTGCTTCACACTTTTTTCACATCACATCCGAACATACATAATTTTATTATTGTTAGTATTCGTTCAGAAAACGAAATACCAACGTAATTCGTTATACATATTTCTATGTTTATACTGATTTGAATTTCGATAATGGCAAAAATTTGATTTAGCTTGATAAATATGCTATATTGTAACTTGTTTTGTTTTATATATCCTTGGATTAATTTTGACGTTAACAGTATGAACACAAGCAATGTATTAATAAAACATGTTATACATAGTAGGTACCTACATCCTATATCAATTTCAAATTTCTGCACGTCTACACAACTTAAACTTAACTATGTAAAATGTCATAGCCCACACTTTACAAAAGGTTACGAAGAGATAATTGTCAATTAAATGCAAGCAATTACAATTTTACATAGACATATACGAGTATATTCAATATCTTAAAATGTAAAAATACTTTTAATAGGAAATTTCAATTATTTTTGTAATGCTTTAAAAAGGCTCGATAATTGATTAGGAGTACAACCAAGTGATGTTAGCATTAGTGCGGTGAGTAAAATTATTAACGCTATATAAGATTTGAATTTTAAAAATGCATTGCAAGACCGATTTTCATTTTAGACGAAACCATTCATTCGTCAATGTAAAATCCTGAAGCTTACTCGGGAGGGGCGAGCGCAGGCGCCGCCCAAAAGCGCGATCCGCCCGCCTTGCGCGCGCGCCTGGAATTAAATTCGTTGTGCCACTAGCCGGGTAGGCACTTCTCACCCTCGTCTGGGCTTAAATTACAACAAAAATCGGTTTTAAATTTCCAAAAGTACAAAAAAAACGAAACGGAACTGTGTAGTGCAATATTTGTGAGTGTTAAATTTGTGCAATATTGAAAAAGATAATGCCACGAAAACGTGCGTGTAGATCGTCGCCGGTCGAGAAGAGAACAGAAGAGGAGGATGACGACTTTTTATTTGAAGATTCGCAGTCCAGCTCAGGTGTGGAATATATTTTAATTATTTAAGTCCTTACCCAGCCGCGTAGCAGGGCGTAAGTAAAAAATTACACAATTATTTTTGTTTAATTACTATTGTGCTTTCACAACATCGAAATAAGTTTTAAAAGTTAAAGTCAGTTCAATTTCGTTTTAGCCGCTGCGAGTCTTATTCTCGAGAAAACAGTCATTTTCTCATGATAAATAACATTATAGGTCTGAAAAACTAAACTATTTAGGAAAAATATTTAGTTCATTCTTGGAATGCAAACTATGTTAAACCTATATTATTAGAGGTACCATATTAAATTTTATTGATTTTGATAAAATTTAATCAATCAATTATCTGTAATGATAGAGACATTTATTGGACCTGCAATAAACAGGATAGTAAAGTGTTATGAAATTTCAAAAAGATTGTGAATAACCCAGTAAAACCAGATGTCTTTAATCTTATGTTAACCGGGTTACCGATACATATTTAATACTCTATATTCACGAGATTCTTAGCAAATAAATGTGAATTAATAGTTACCGCATTAGGTGATATTGAATTGATTTCTCGAAACCATATGTTGCACTTTTTCATTCGCTTGCGATATTAAATCTTAATGTTTGTATTGATTAACCATTCTATCATTCCACTGCTGGACACGTAAGGCTGGAATCTATCACGGCTAAGTGCGTATTAACAGACTTTAAACCCCTTAGAAAACGGTTTGCACGTTCAATTGAAAAATCTGAGGTTAGAGGCAGATTTGAACCCAGGCACTCGGCGTGGGAGCCTGAAATTCAAGTAACTAGGCTGTCCTAGTAGTAGGCTGCCGTAGTAGTAGGCTGTCGTAGTAGTAGGCTGTCGTAGTAGTAGGCTGTCGTACTAGTAGGCTGTCGTAGTAGTAGGCTGTCGTAGTAGTAGGCTGTGGTAGTAGTGTCGTAAATAGTAGTTTATTCCACTTTCTAATTAATCCAAATCTTCTTTATTCCTAAGGTCGAAGCGGACATGAGCCTCAACATAGAAACGCGGCGAACGCACGCGAGAGAGCACGAATGAGAGTACTTTCCAAAGCCTTTTGCAGGTAACTTCGAGTATTTATACTGGTACCAATTTTTAATAACATAATGCATATTGTTATTTCGTACTTTTAGTCATGTTCTTTGCTTGAGGGAAATTAATTGCGTTCTGGTTAAAATTAATGTTTACTGGGAAAACATTGTATGTACCTATGACATACTCTATATCAAGAGTGGCTAACTTAATTACCACTAGTAGGTATATATTACCACTTTTAAAAATTAAAAAAAGTTTATGTTTTTTCCTTGCCGCGATCAACTTGACTATTAGACTACGACCGATCGGTTGGCCATCCCTGCTTTTTATGTACCCATGTATTTTTGATATTGGAAAGCAGGTACATAGAGAGAGTACCTACTTATTAGTGAAAGAGAAATGGAGGGAAGAAATATATAACCTCAAGGTGTTTTCGGCAGGTTAAAGACGACTCTTCCTTGGGTGCCGGCGGACACGAAGCTGTCGAAGTTGGACACGCTAAGGCTCGCCGCGTCGTACATCGCTCATCTGCGAGCGCTGTTGCACGAGCCCCGCTCCGCGCACACGCCGCCACATCCGCTTAGCCTTGTGAGTATAACGACTGGCCTCATAGCCGTATCGTTAGAGACCCTGACTGCCGGAGGTCGTGGGTTCGATTCCCCACCCAGGACAAACATTTGTGTGATGAGCGCATTTGCTTGTTCTGTACTATATTGTATATGTATAGGAGTAAGCATGTTTATCAGCTGTCCGGTTACAATAAAACAAGCATGAAATTGTCTAATTTGGAATCCAGATACCTGTGCGTGGTATTTTTTCTAGTTATTATTATTATTATAACGTGAACTACGTAGAGAACCTACTTATAGCTCTGTGTACGAAGTATACGAAGAAATAGCAGTTGTGCCCTAACTTCACGCAGAAGGCAAAGTTTTACATGCGTACATGCTTCAGTTAATTGATCAAAACATAAATAAAAGAAAAAAACATGCAGATTTCGTTTTTCCCCGTTTAGAAACTAGCGTATTCGGTTAATTTTCCAAAATATTATTAAAATGTTGAATGTAAAACCATATACAAACACCTCACCATCCAAAACCTATTAATTAGCCACTAATCGGCGCGTTGACGGGGAGCCGGGACGGTGCGAACTGAAAAAATCTCGTCCGCCCATCTGTCGCGCCTATCACATAATTGTACACAATATATTCCCTGTCACACTTGTCATCTGTTAATTCTTAAGCACGAGCGGGCACGCTGCTATGAATCAAGGAAACATTTGCTAAACGCAAACCACTCGGTGACAGCAAGGATTAGAAGTCATTCTCCGAAGGCCTTTTGTTTGATTGATAGCGGGATTAGGGGTAAATGCTTAGATTATTATCCATATTATTTTCTATCAAATTTTTCACTATAATATACGATTGAGGGTTAGGAATAGTTTACAAACGGAGTTCCGACCTTGCAGAAGACGACCTACTATGGCTGGTGATACGATTTTTACAACATTCCTGAGCTTTCGTAACTGTCAATATTATCTTGATTTATCTGTCAACCTCAATACGGCTAAAAGCAGAAGATACTTATTTAATAAATTAGGTTAATACGAGTAGTTATTGGGGATATAAAAACTAAATACTTACATTACCTACTTGGTATAATTTATACTAGCAATTATATTATTCATTTAGATTAAGTAGTTATTTAAATTAGGTATTAAGTAAGAAAGTATTTAAATTAAGTAGTTATTAATATATTTTGCAATCAATTGCTTAACGAAATAAAAATATACATACATAAAATATACGAATTTGGGGTGGTCTACTCTTTGATTATTTAAAACGATATTAAAGAAGATATCAAAATGTGGGTGGTAGATACTATGGTTTCAAAAACTTTCAAAAAAATATGTAAACGATACTTAGGACTAAAGTGAGGCCTTAAAAAATAAACTAACATCAGTCCAACGGGAACGAGGCAAAGATAGAAACAAAAAGGTTACAACAATAAACACGAGTTTTACACGGTACGCGCGCGCTGACCAAAAGTTTGCAGCTGTTACAAGTATAAATAAAATTTATCTCCGGACGTTAAAGATGTTCCTTTTTATTGTTTTCCTCCTTTGTTTTACTCGATATCAGTTTATAAAAGCGACAACAACTCGCTCGAGAAGAGGTTGTATTGCAAAAAATTGAATTTACACTTTTTATAAATTTAATCATAAAGATATCAAATAGAATTAGGTTTTAGAGCACTGCATAGATGTGTAAATCCACGAGTGACGGTAGATACTTGAATGTTTGTTGACCAACATGTGTTTTGCGTGTGTTTCGACATAAAAACTAAGGTCAAGAGAAGACTGACACAAATTTTCACACTTTGCAACGTATCCCATGTTCATCTCTTTGGGAGGTCGTTACAAAAACAATATCAATATAAACAAACGTATTTTATGATGTTTTGGCGTCATTTTTTATGACGACAATGAAAATAGTGATCTGTATGGAAAAGTAAATGAAAATCTTGACATCTTGTTTTCTACAAGCATTTTGTTCATAATCTTAACAGAGATACATACTTACCCAGACTATGTAACTGTATGCCACGGAAATGACCTTTGATTCCTAAGTAATTATTTTATTTGAAAAACAAGAATTTATTGGATAGAACTGTAGAGAGAGATAATAGCGAGTATGGTAGTTCAGCTGAGTTTACAGCTTTATCTGTGAACATCTCCAACGGTTATGATGTACCTACTCGTAAATGTCTATTTTACACGTCGGCTATATTCAATTCAATTCAATTCAATTTATTTCAAGAAATAGATTACATAGATCCATGTGTGTTAGTAAGAACTTAAATCTAGTGTTAGTAAATACAATCATAATTTAACAATAATAATAATAATAATAATCAACAATAATAATAATCAGTAATAATAGTCATAGAGTATTAATGAGCAGTAATAATAATCAATAAAATTAATAATCAATATAGTAACAGTAAAAGTGTGTGGGGGCTACCAAAGAGCTATCTCCTACCCGATAACTCTCCTCAGTACGCTCGCGTAGCGTAGCGAGGTTTCTCTCCTATTGGTTCTTAACGAACTCATTCCTCGCTCCGCATCCTCGCACATCCCCGGTGGAAACGCACCTGATACAGCGCTGACGGTCTCACGCGAAGAGCCTTATTACACATACATAGAATAACCATTTTATAATCTGTAATACTTAGAGGATCTCTAACATCTTATTCAACAATCGCCTACTTGAAAATCAGTACCAAGTACCCAAGTACCAGCGAATATAAAATATAATAACAATTATTATAATACCATAATATTATATTATTACACATTCCCATCATCACACGCATTGGCACAGCGAAACCTAATATCACAAATGGATCATTAAATTACTTATAGCGATAGTGAATGGATCTGTATGTTTGTTGATCGACCGAAGTGCGGCACCAGTGATTGTCAAATAATGCAGATCAGCGCTTCTCAAAGTGTATGTAAGCATATGTGGTCTGTAAGGATAGATTTGGCGCTTTGCTCTCTGCCTGCACCGTTAGCGACCCGGTGTGATGGTATAGCAATTATTACGTATTACGACATACCAGGTCTTTAATACGAATTATCATATATTCAAACTACATAAAATAGTCTTCCACACAAGTAAAACCACGAGAACAGCTAGTATTAAATATAACATTTAAATTTAATACCTATTTTCAAATTAACAACAATTAATTTATTTAAATTTCGGCACAGTTGATATAATTCAACATTCTAGTTTATATTTAAATGACTTCCCTGTTGATATAACGTGGATTTAACTTATTCTATTTTGTTATTACGATAACATTGCGACTGGTTTCCCACGAGGTAGGCAGGTCTATCCTCACAGAGCTGACGTGACATTCATAAGTTTTTAATATACGAGCATATTTCGAATCTCCCATCAGCCAGTACTAATTGCTCTGAATAGGAGTTATTAAAAAAAATCTCGGGATAAAATCTTTGAAAATCAATCGTGTACGATAAAATTAAAACTTATACTTAAATTCGGCCGATCATCAAATATACATCCAAATATAATATAGAATATACTATTTCTCTTTGCGAACTAGATTCTACAATTTACATTGTTTATGGATGGTTTTTTTTTAAATATATAACATACAAATATCATTAAACTATGCAAATGAACGTAAATATAAGCACGTTTGCGTAATAACAGTCAATTAGGATGAAAGCAGCGAAGCGAGGTGAGGTTTTATTGTTTCGTTTTGTTTTGCAGAGAAGGTGATAACTTTAAAACATAACTAGTTTCCAAAATTGCCATATTAATTGCTTATTAGACACATTACAGTACCCATATAACAAAAATGTCACATTTGTATTAACAAACTTATTTCACTTAATTATTTACAATAAATTTTCAGCCTTCATTTTTTAAGATCAATCGACAAAACATAATTTTCGTTTTGTAGTAGTCGATTTTATTTTCGATTAAACAAACTGTTGACATACGTTGTGTATTCATAGTAAATAATCGTCAAATCGTCAGTGATTGAGAAATCGGTAATCGATATGTTACGACAAACAAGAATAGTACTAACATTGTTACATTGAATATATTGACTGAACATCTTAACTGTTATTAAATCATAAATCGAACATAAAAATGGTTATAATATCACATTTTTTAATATAGAGATATATGTACATGACAGAATCCTATGAATTATGGTCCGGGACTAACCTTCGATTGAGACGATTACGTCAAAAAAAGCGCATCAATTGAGGCGCAACATACCAACTGCCGTGACCAAGGCTGAATAGTACCAGTGTTGAAAAAAAAAAAAAAACGCGGGCAAACGCCTGCCTATCGCGTAAAAAAATCACGTTCCATTTTCGAACGAGGACATTCCGCTCGAATCTATTCGAATTGTCAAGCAGATTCAAATATCGAACATATATTATATATATGTAGATGAGGCTAGCCATAGACAACAAATAACAAGGGAGAGAATACGACCGGGGTATACTTATCTTTGTCTAATCAGAGGAAAAAAGAGAGACAGATAATCTCTTTTTTTTTCGGTGGACATATTTTACGCTGGCTAACCGCATCCAAGTATATTATACATAGCTATGATGTCGAACCGTTCAGCCGTTCGCTCCGTTCACGACGAACGCGCGGATATTGTCGACCAAGTACTCCGAGGTGGCTACGGTCACCATCAGGCCGACGTAGCCGCCGTAGTGCGCCGCCCGAAGGAAACCCCACGTCTTGTCGCAGAACACCGCCAGCGAGAGCAGATGGATGTAGCTGTGCGGGTTCACGATCCTCCAGAGGCCGGTCGCGACGAAGAATCGCGCCGATCTGAAGGTCGTCTCGCGCCTGGCTGCATCGCGCTCTGTGCAGTTCTCCAACAGATCCTGATATATATCTATGTAGCGGTTCCAGGCCAGCGAGGACAGCACCATCTGACCGGAGAACAGACCGAGGACGCGCACGATCCGTTGGAAGGTCACTTTCGTTTTGTACGATATGCCGATGTCTGTGGTGTGATCCTTCTCTATGTCCTCCGTGGAGTTGATCTCCTTCAGCTGATGGTAGGGCAGGGTGCTGGACGGCGTGCCCTTGTAGCCTCGCCGCGGCGGATTGTTCTTCAGATAGACCAGTATCCCCACCATCATCGCGACGACGCCTATCAAATCGCAAACGCCGTCGACCCAGTAACCCAGCGTGCCGACTTCCGACCGCTCCCCCTTGATGTTCTTCCGCTCCCTGGCCACGTGGCCGTCCAAATCGTCCAGAAACATCCGGACCTGGAACAGCACCACCGCGACGCGACGCACCGCCAGATTCTGGCACGTCAGGAGCTTAGCGCCGATGAACGCGACCATCACATGGGAGAACGAGATCATATTGGGCGTTAGGTACAACGCCTTCTCCGATATCCGAAGACCGATATCGGTGATCGCACACAGCGGCCCGTAAATGTAGTGGTTGATGTGGTCAACCATCAAGGCTTTGACGGTCGGGTGGCACAGCGGGTTGACGCTGCAGGGCACCCACGTGACCTCCTCGTAGCTAGGGCAAGCGATGACCGTTCTACGCGACGAGGACTCCTGCTGAGTCGCATTCTCGTAAGTGTCGAAAATATCGATTTTGTAGTTCTGTATTCTCAAATAAAGAAACGTGTCCATGTAAATGCAGAATACGACGATGACGAGGAGTAGAAATGTTAGCACTTTGCTGGCCTGCGACGCTGGCCACATCATGTTAGTCGGGCTCGCGCGCGTTGCTGGGGCCGAGCAGCCGACATGTGTCAGGGTTACGCGCGGTCTATCCGCATGAGGGACAGATGGACGCGCGACGCGAATCCGATAACAGACCGAGCATAGCGGGGCTTCGCAATCGCGTGTCGATTCGAACGAACTCACGTGTTGACCGATCTTTATCCGATCATAGCATCCCAAAACTCACAGATTTATTCTCGCATCGAATGCGCTCGTAACCCACACACCGGATTCTATTTTTAAATCCGGTTATAGTGGCCGTGGTGCCCCTACGGATCGCCGCGAAACGGCTGAAACACGCACACACACACACAATTCCTGATTTCTCCTAAGCTATATATAGATTAAGGCGGCCGTTTTGTACTAACAAACTATCATCCACTACTTTTGTCACCGAAACACAACACAAACATTAACACTATCACGTTCACATATCGCTTTTCACACATGTTTTCGCATTTCGAATCCGATATTCTACGTATTTTGTATCCGTCGCGGCGTCGAGAGAGTCGGATCGTAAAACTCCTGTGCCGCCAACGTCGCTCAAAGCTCAAAATCGATGCGACGTCGAGTGATTCACGTATTATTCAGAAACGTTCGTCGGGAGATCGCGACGGCGATTTGGACGGGCGCCGGGCGGCGTGGCGGCACAACCGCTCGTGTTCGACGCGTGTTATTAAAACAATGCGCGATTGTCGCTGGTGCGAGTAGTGTTTCGGTTGAAGGCGCGGAGCGCGGGGGCGGGTCGGGGCCGCAGGATGCGCGCGCACCGCGGCTGCCTCGCAGACGGTGTGGCGTTTTACCGGTCCCCGTACTGGCCGCGATGCTTCCAATTTTAAATTTTTTTTTTCAACATATCCACTAGGGACGCTTCACGCTGTTTTTATGCACGAATATAGATTTTTAAGTGAAAACCTCTTTAACGTCGTTGTGCACTTTTTGTGATGGTTAAAGAAACGTTAAACTCGCGTCGGAACACGTGACCAGATCGAAAATTCGTAAGACGGTATTTGAGATGTAAGCTGTAGCTGTAACTACGCGTTTGACGGTTGCCTTGGCAACCACTGTCACCTAATAAATGGAGTCATGAACGTTGTGTTTCCTTTAAACTCTTCATTTTTCTCTTCTACCGGCACTCCCGAAGTGCGACCCGTTCTTTTTTCCGTTTTTATACAGCCTTGTAAAACGTAAACGCAATTGCTATTTTTTGTTCATACATTGACACGGTATTTGTTTTTTTCTTGTCTCCATACGTATTCGTCTATTAAATGTAATGTTGAATAAGCTTTTTTTGTACGTTTCCGACTTGAATAAGTCTACTTTAACCGACTCTACCATTCGCGCTTCTTGTATCTGTGTCGTAGATCCGCTGTCATTGGGTCTTAATGTACCCACACCATCTAAGCATCCCTTTCATAGTCTATCGTACCTACTTTTGAAAACATACATTTCAAAACATTTTGAAAAAATAGTCCGGTTGTATCATTAAATAAAAAAAAATTACGTTAAATTATCAATTTATTTTTCTAATTATATGAGTATTTGTTATTATTATAAGAAGAATTCATTTGAAATGTTCAATATATGCGTGATTGTAATTTACAACTTTTGCTGTGACACCCCTATCGTAAACAATCATGGCAGCATTTCCCGCCGAAATTTACGTCAAAACAACAAATAAATAGAGTGTAATTTCCGAAACGGTCATATTACGTTTATGGGGATTTTATTACTAATACTACGGTAAATTCGAAATATTGCGGTATGAAGTAGAATCGTAAGTTTTATATTATCAACTTACTATTACCGGTTAATTTAAAAAAGAAGCTTTGTGTATGTGTAATCCTGTGTATCAGATATAGTTTTTATCTCATAAAATTATATTTGACGACGGCAGACCTCAGCGGCAAGGATGAAGCGTATTAGCGTACCTTTTTCCCGCGCAAATAAGCTGTGGAATGAATTTTCAGAGGGGATTACGGAGGGCTAAGGTATATAATGTTCCTTTAAGAGTGTCGGTACCTGATCTGGTATTGCATGTGTCTAGTATTTGTACGTCATAAACGGCAAAATATATAAATGTACCCATATTTGTGCAAATAAATGTTTTCCTTTGTCTTTGTAGAAGACTGATTGTAGGTTTGTATTTAACCGCAAAAAGTTAAAAAATGTCATTTTTATATTTAGAATTTCATATAATGAGCATGTATACTTATGGTTATGGTTGGTAATTACAATCTACCTTTAAGTATGCTATGGTGGACCCATTCACTGTGAGAAGAGACATAACCAGCAGTTTGAAAATACAACAAAACAAAATGTATGCACTTACATCAACAAGTAGTAGATTATCTATCAATGTCGATGTTTTGTATTTATTACATTTTACAATGAATAGCTTGAGGTTCTCTCATAACCCGTGTTTCAAATTGTAAATTTGAAGTTTTAACAGACATAGATATGACAATTGCCTTTTAAAATTCATATTTCACACGGTACAATGTCTCAATTTTATAGGAAAAAACCATATAAATGTTGTAGAAACAATTCATTAGCTTGGAAGCTGTCTGCGAGGTCATTATTTTGTTGTTTCACTTATACCCACATTAGCACTACAATATACAAACAAGGTGAGTGAGTACAATTGTACGTAGTATGATAAAATCAGTAATTATATCGCTGCTTTTCATGAATACCTGCACAATCCAAAATCCACATTTTTACAGGGTAGCTATTTGGAAATTAAACAATAAATCAATACAGTAGAATATAACC
>DWGJ01002102.1:0-16945 GCA_018246895.1 Aspitha aspitha aspitha | reverse complement strand
ACGACTGCCTGATCCCAAATTAGGCAATTTAATGCCTGTGTTATGGTGACCGGACAGCTGATAAACATACATATATATACGGTATATTACTTATATAGATATTTTTATTATACTGCTTTCTGCCAACCCCTTTAGGGACCTGGCGTGACGATATGTAAGTATGTATGTATGTATGTATTATGTTAAGTATTTATACATCTCACCATTTTATATACTGTACATATTATTATGTATCTTTTAAAAACACTCTAGACCAGTAAGCTGTTTCTTCCGACTTTTCACGTTTAACTTCTCACCTTCCAGAGCTTTATTCCTAGCCAATAAAGCGAGAAGAACATCAGGTGGCGGAGGATCCAATGGATGCATAGCTTCCAACGTAGTCTCCATAAGATTGTCACAAAGCGGCGTGCGTTCCACTGCCACCCTATGCCCAGTGTTCATGTATTTACAGCTACGTCCGATGACCACAATATAAACACAATTTAACTCTTCGGTTTATCATTCCGTTTCCGCTGGATAAACCATCCCGAGTCGGTCATAATTCCCGGACGCGAAGGCTACGTAACGGGCGCCGCGACGCGGATGAAAGCCTGGCACACGTGGCGGCGCCGCCCAAGCCCGCCCCTCGCGCCCTCCCACCTCCCATTGAGAAGTCATTTTTTACCCCCCGAATCTGATAAACCCTTAGGCTTGGGGCTGGCGCGGGGCTCCCCCGCCCCGAACTAATTTGCCGGAGTCGTACGACACACCCCCGATGCTTACATCCATCTACAATATTACTCCAGCACGTTATCCCGTTCGTGAGGGCACTTCGTTCCTACTCATCTGGCACCGTTTTGTAGAAAATTTTGAAATTATAAACATTCACAGACGACCTCTTTCAATACTTTTGCTTACACTTTCTAGTGGGTGCATTTTAAGTTCAAAATATATATACTTACCTACATTTATATTTTTTTATCCGTAACACGTATTAAATAGGCGCTTAAGGATATGGAATTCGAATAGTTACGATCATGGTAAACAATTTGTTTATTTTCACCATTTGGTAAACAACCGAATACTTAGAAATACTTTAGGTATCTATGGTTTTCACGACATTGACATTCAAAGTGAAAAAGTTACTACATTTTATTAATCAATTTTCTTTCTTTACAAGATTTTGCTACATCTTTTACAACGCAATCATGACAACATGTAATAATTACACCACCGATGATATTTTTGAGAAATTTCAATTAATAGAATTCCCTGTGTCATTCGTGGGATTATCTACTGTTCAAGATTTAGATGTTGAAGTAAATCTTAACAAGTCTGCATACCTGAAAACGATGTGCGACGGACAACTGCTGGTAATATAACTAATCTTAGAGGCATTTCAATAAGAATTAGTAAATTGTGCTTTATTGGTATTATTCATGTAAAATTATCACATCAACCTACAACAAGGATGAGCAACAACAGCAAACGTGATTCTATAAATTCAAAATTTATTACATCACGTAATTTTTTGGTGATGTTTACTACTCGTACCTATATAGCTAACGACAATTATTAAAGATAATTGAGTAATTACTTTGTTTCAAAGTATTATGACAATAAAACTGAATTACATTATATTTAATTACCAGTGCTGCTCATTATTTTCATTAAAATAGATATTTAAATTATTAAATTTCAGAATGTATAATAGATATTATATGTATATGAATATTATATACATTACCCCAAACATGGTGGTAGGTTACTTTGATCATAGCTACCTATATATAGTGTACCTTATTAAGTTAGAAACGTTTTTAATCAAAATGAAAATTACCGCTTGCTCGTTCTTTACAAAATTAAAACAACAATCTATGTAAAAGGTACAGTTGAGTTTCAGACGAAATTAAATTTGATGAGATTTAATTTACATTGCCCAAAATAATCTTAAACCACACAAATTGTGGAAAAAATTATGTATTTTGATATTTATAAATAAATTACGTTTTTTTAGAAATTTGAAGATGCTCGAAAAATATCAGCTTCACACAGAGCATTCGAAATAAAACAGAAAGATGATAACTTCATAGAAATTACATTCACACCCAAAAGTGAATGTATTTCAAAAGGCAAATGCAGTAAACAAGTTGACAACAGATTCGTTTTTGATTTACGTCTTATCAAGGTGGAGGGCAATCGGTGTTGCTATAATGAGTTTCATTCTGAAATTGGTCGCTATTACATAAGTGGCCGTTTTGAATATTGCAACATATCACATTCTCCAAAAACTATAAATTTTGATGATGTTACTATTAATACCAAAGTCACAAAGTTTGTTCGTATACACAACAACTCAAATGTCAAAGCAGAAATGCAGTATGTAAGAATAACTGGTTTTCAAGTGCTACCGCAAGGATTTTCGTTGGCACCAAATTCTTCTAAGAAAATATCCGTTACTATTAAACCAACATCCTTAAAAGTTAGAAATATTGTCACTTTTGAAATCAGAAATTCGCACAGCTCGAATGCTAAAAAGGCAACGTATATTCAAACGGAAAGCGATAATAATTACATAACATATCCCATTTCTGTGAAAGTAAATGTATTATGTCAAAAGTATTGTAAAGAAATATCAATAGAATCTCTACATAAGTTAAGTGAATTGAATCCTAAATATGCTTACATAAATGACGAGTTAATAGAACATATAAAACGAAAGGAAACCGCAAGTAAATATTTACGGGCTTCAGATCCTTCACACACAAAAAAACAATTGAAACAGTACTATCCTGTTCAAGAGACATGCTTACCGAGACACGTATCAAATTCAGACGTCCAGGTAAAAAACTTTTGTACAAAAGCTAAAAGTTCAGTAAGTGTTTTTGACTTATTCGACGTTCTATTACTCCCGCTTTCTATAAATTTTGGAAAAGTTGCATTATCTACATATGGCGAACATAGCTTGACTATTAAAAATAATACCAAACATATAATGAAAATTGAATTTTTAAAAGACAAACATATTCTATATTCGAATAATAGACTATCTACGTTAAAGATAAAATTAAGCCCATTTAATGAAACTAATTTCATTATGTACTGCTTTGGGCAAAACTGTGGAAATTATGTTGGAACTTTTAACTATGTAATTGACCATAAGTTCAACAGAAAACAATCCTACCACCTTCAAGTAGGAAATCCTACTTTAATGGTATATGAAAGAAATTTAAAGTTTGGAATGGTGACAGCAGAGAGTTTTGTTACATCTGTATCGGTGAAAATATATAATCACTACAATATATCGGTTGATTTCAAATGGAATGATTTAAATGTAGATACACCATTTGAAATAATTCCGAATTCAGGAACTATAAAAAAACATTCATGTAATATATGTGACATTTTGTATGTCTGTAAATTAACAAAGACAAAAACGCACGAGATACAATTACAGTCAAAGGCTGAAATACCTGAAACTTTTCCTATGGAGCTCAACATTATCACGCGAAAGCTTTGAATAAAATTTTTGCAACCAGCAGTCATATTCAAAGATATACCTTTAAATTTAGAGACTATTGAAAAAATCAAACTAGAAAATTCATCACGTGAATTTGCTCTTTTTCACATAATAGAACCGTTAATTCCTGGTTTTAAAATAGAACCAATGTGTGGAATAATTCGCCCCAAAATGATACTTACATTCATAATTACTGTTAAAATACCATGTATTCTAGAATTTGCTTTTGATGTATGTATTAAAGTCAATAACAAAGAAAATGTTATATTACCCGTAAGTGGAAATGTAGTAGAGCCAAAATTAATTATCCATCCTAAAAATATATACATGGCTCGAGTACCTTGCTTTATGACTACATTCGTCCCTGTTACTTTTCAAAACATAAGTACTTTAATATCTATGGTTACGATAATAGATACCGGAGATGACAATATTTTTAACGTTTACATCGCTCAGGGGAACGAAAAAGTTAGAGTATTTGAATTTTATGTAGAAGCAGGACAATCGAAAACAGTTTTTATTAAAGTGCACGACAGTTTCCGACGAGAATATGAAATGTACATTCCATTTAAAGTAAATGGTTTACTTGGTCCTCCGGATAATAACTCAATATCTACAGAGTTCCGATATTATGTTGGACAACACGAACAGTAAGTTTTTATTCTTGTATGTATATTTTTTATTGCTCATGTAGTAACTATTAAAATTATCAGTTAATTTTGACTTGCAGATCTTACGAAAATAATCCCAAGGTGAAATTAAAGGCTATAAATAAAGATATTAGTTTTTGCCGCGTCACAGGTGTCATCACTGTGCCATGGATAGAAATTTCTGTTGAACATTTTGAAATAGATTATAAAGCAAATACGAATAACACTATTGATTTTACAATCAAAAATATTTCAAAATACTATCTATATGTCACCATTTTGACTTCAAAATTATATCCAAATTTTTCCTTGGAGCTGCGTACTGAAGAAACTCAATCGTTTATAAACGACAATCAAATCAAATTCGAACTATATCGCGGAAGAGAAGCGGCGTTTACTTTAACTTTTCATCCGAAGGGACGTGGTAAATTTGTCTCTACAGCTTTATTGTATTTAGATAAACAGATGACAACGCCTTACTCGAATTTAACATTTATTGGAAAGAGACAAACGTCAGTAATAATTCCTAGCGTTTATAGAATTATCTTTCCTCCATGTCACGTGGGTCAAGAAGTTAGTCGAATAATTACCTTAAAAATGGAGTGTAAATCGAGTTTGGATTCATTTGCCTGTGTCTCTAAGGAAGAGTCCAACTTAATAGTACAATTTGTCGATTCGAACACGGTAGCAGAGAAAGAGACATTTTATACAACAGTCACTGTAAAAATTTCTGTGTGTTGTCATGTCGTTTATGCACGTAATATAACATTAAATTTTAACCACTATAATGGTTCATGTTGCGATGTTGAAGTAAATTTCTGTTTCACGTATTGTCCCCTAACTTTACATACAAGTGCATTCGTTAAGACCGTTGACAATCCATATCCTTTTTATCCTCTCGATACTCAAAAAGAATTGTTTGAGTATCTCGAATCCTGTTTAAAGTTTCTTGAAAAATGGATGTTTCAACAAGGCTTTCGCAGAGATCTGTTTCCAGTCATACCTGATACTTTTCATACAATTTCTTCTGCAATGAACCTACAAAGTGGAACAAAAGGAAAAGGAATGAATGTTTCTTATTTAAACTTTGTAAGAAGAATCGCTGGACCCCTTACGAAACATATACGTAAAACATCGTAAATATATTTCACAACAATACAAAATTTTTTTTGTTTATGCAATACAAACTTTGCAACTTAATCGAATTTTCTTTTCTTGCAGAATAGCTGGAGTAAACGAAAAATTTAAAAATGTAAAAGAAATATATGACACATATAGAGAAATAATAAATTTGTTAAAATCTCGAGGAGCTAATTTATGGATACTGCAGGCAAAATTTCTCTTAAGCTACGAACAATTTGTTATATACTCAGAAAATATCACACCAATATGTGACGCTGACATGGTATTCACCGAAGAACTACTTTGTGATAGCAATTTATTTGAAAGATTAAACAAACAGTGTTGGATTGACTTCATTATACAGAGTTACAAAATATTTATAATGGATAGCTGTTTTTTCGATTGCGTTTGTGTCTCTTCACAATGTAGGGACGTTGTGAAAGTCATTGTAGATTGGTACAACGAAAATGTAATAAAGCAACACTCGAAGCTGCGAGGAAAACACAATTCTATAAAATCAATCTCCAATATAACAACGGATTTATCAGATGGCATCGCCGTGATATCATCAATTCTAACTTATTGTCCATTTATGGAAACCCATTTCTCCCTATTTTGCGATATAAACGAGACCGACAAAGATGTGACGGAAAGTATAATTATTAATAATGCTTGTCTAATCATTGAAGCTTTAAATCAGCTAAGATTTAACTTTCCTATAAATAGTAAGGACTTTTTACAACCCAATTTTTTGATGATGTTGTTTTTATCAATTCATTTATACGTTACACTACCAATGTTCAAATCCAGGGAGTTAATTAAATTTGATCCACCTCTTTTAAGAAGTTCTACCCGCCAAGTGGTTCTTAGTCCAACGAGTCAGGAAACATTAATTTTTACTTACTTAGTGCTCAATAATACCAGAAACAGTTTTGTCGTAGAAAAAGCCGCTGCAGGTGAAAATGGAAAAAAAATGTTTCTTAGCGTCCGATTTGTTGCAAATTTTGTTGAAAAGGAATCTGCAATATTATTAGTGCATGGTTATAACAAAACGCGCATTTTTGATACATACATAGTGTTTTTGCTATTGGGGCAAGCAGGAATACTGAATCCAGTCAGAAAATGTAAAGTGACGGGACCACTATATCGCCCCAATAAAGTCGATGTACTCGTATCATCACCATTTGCCTCATCTGCTATTTATCAATTATTCCTAACAGATATTGAACCTACTGTCCCTGTGAATTTTAAAGAAGAAACAAAGCCAAGATTTTATGTTCAACGCTTGAATTTTATTGATAAAGAAATTACTCTGAACAGCTTGCCAAAAGAGACGGGACAAGAGGTACAAGAACACAAGCTGTACCTGCAGATAATTTGCCTAAGTACTCAGACAGGAAACAGTTGGATCTGGTTTAGAAGTGATGTTGGCGAGTTTTTTATTAAAGTAACTACACAACCTCGTTGGGATTTAGCAATAGACACATTACAAGCTAAAATGCATACTTGGCCTGTGGATCCCTGTAGTTGTGGAGAGGCTTGCGAATGCTACAGAACCACTGTTTTAATGATACCTCATCGTAACGAGCTGATGGTCAAGTCATTACGATACGCATTGCTTGAATATTCTTCTGATGCGATGTTGCAAATATTTGACCAACTTATTGGTAAGTATTGTAAAAAAATTTTAAGAAAAAAAGTATATTTACACTAATGAAGCATGAACAGCTTTAAATACAGATTAGTACCCAATATTTCATTGTAACGATATCGAAAGCTTCTTAACAACGCATAATTTGCCTGCATGTGTTTAATACTTGTTAAAATTTTCAGAAACGGTGACAGGAAAAATTATACTAGGAATGTTGTTTAAAGAAGGTGGCACGAATATTTCCGAAGTACAACACATACTGAAAACAAACAACACATTCCGTTTTACCTCCAAAACGGTACTCCCGCATCTCGACCGCGTGACACTGGCGCAACACACGGGCGATATCTTGGCTTTGCCTATCACCCTACCCTCCAACGACAAGTCTGAAAAATACTCTTTGACTCTTACCTCCGAATGCGGTATGGATATACGGACCTACAGAATACTTTTTATTGAGAATATCAATGAAACTTGCACAAATATGCCAAAGCAAAATGAGTAGATACACTCATAATCGAGCAAATTAATGTAACTGTTTTGTTACAAATAAATGTCAGATCAACATTTCTTTTCACATTTTTTGTTTTTAAACGTCATGTATGTGTAATTAGTGCAAATTTATTAGATATAGTAATTAATATAATATACATATGTATGTAACTAATCTAAATTTTATAGCGCAATTATATTGGAACGGCCGTAACAATGCATAGGTTTCGACCTTGAAAAGATATTCAGTTAAGTTAATTTTAGTTGGTACTGTATTTATTTGTATATTATATTTGGCTGTTAGAAAAAATGCTTCCCGGTTCTCCGAGCAATACAACATTAATTTAAAATATAATGACAACAAAGTGTTCGATACGTCCAATTTTGATATTCGTTTTTTCTTCAATGTTCTGCGCCAGCCGTTCCGTCTTTCACGTGATCATATCATAATATCACGTATGTATGATAAATATTTCCTGGGCATGCCCCTCGGTCTCCAAAGCTAAATTTAAAATAAAAAAAAACACCTACATTACAATCTTATTTTAATTTAAGAATATTGATTAATACCTAATACAAAAATAAATATTTCACAATTTCCAAAATCACCTCTTTTTGCATCTAAAAGTTTCCAATTGATTGATATGATTACATTAGAGAAATATTAAATAATAGAATGTAATGAATTGTGATAATTATTTTTAATAATTTGTTTATAAATGATGTTGTAATAATATTGTTGTGTAATTTTGATACAATATTAAAAATGTTATAATAAAGTCAAATAGCTTTTCTTTTATTTACTGTTTCGATATGTTACACCGATTGCAAGTTATAACAGTAAACAACCAATAATTATAAAGTGACAATGTTGGTAATCACTGTGAAAGCTGGAAACTTCGAGATAGTCAATGTACTCGCGCCTCGACTTTCGTTCCTTATTATACATATTAGAGTACCTAGCATATCTCAAAACGTTAATGTAGAGATCGAATTTTACCTGTTTAAAATGAATTCATATACATATAATGCATGAAGGAACTTAAGAATAATTCAATTATTAGCCTAGTAGAGGTTTGAGTATCAGTCTTCCACTCCATGGGTATGAGTCTAAAACCTCTGACTTTACGAAGTTACGTGCGTTACGAAATTGCTATATAATAATGATGAAGAAAAATGTTGTGAGGAAACCTACACACTACAGAGTTCCCTATCATGTTCTCCACCCAGGGTATGTGAAATCCATCCCTCCGTACTTGCCCAGGGCAATATTGTAGTAACTAAGGTCTTAAATCTTGTTATTGTGGAAAAAACTCATGTCTAGCGATGGACCTTATGGAATATGTACCTAATTCTGGAAAACAATCACTTTTACAATTAAATATTTTACATTATTCTTTGTACATTTTTAAAAAGACAATGCACATTTAAAAATTTTATTGTAATTAAATTAATTATAATTAATAACATTTTATTACCTAAATGAATACCACAGTAAGAATTTTGTGTTTTTATAAACTGCAAAATTACTCAATTATCACCTTATTAAGCAAATATCTAAATTTATTAACATTATAGTGTAAACATTTTATAACTGAAATTTAAATATCACTTGCTATAACGGTGAAGCAAAACATCGTGAGGAAACCTGTACACGTTAGAGATGTTATAAAGTATATAATATTTTCTGAGGTTTAGTCTACCAATCTGCACTTGGCCCGCGTGGTAGACTATGGCCTAAATCCCGCTCACTATAAGAGGAGACCCGGTCTAGCAGTGGACCATAAAAAGGGTCGAAAACCAATAGTGTAAACTTTTTTGTGATAGGATTACTAAATATAGATTTTTTTACAGATAGTATGTACAATTGGAAGTGTGCACAAATATAGATAGCTTTATAATCGATATAGCAGTAATCGATATAAATATCCTCAGTATTTTTCAGATATAAAAATGAAATTCAAGTACCTAATTTTTTTTTTATTAATTTTTTATCGTATGTAGGTACACACACCTGTGAATGGTCATACTATTATATCATTACAGTATATTACCTGATATTTGAATGTAAAAGTGCGGAAACAAAAGATCCCATGGTCAATGAATCAATATTATAGGAAGCGACGAGGTACCAGCACCGAACCGCACCACCAGTTACCTTGACCGGGCACTTAGCCATGCTCGCCCGAGCGGCACACTGTCTTCGCGAGCGGATCCTAGTACCATCATCACATTCATTTCTATAGAGAAGGTTAAGGTTAGCCCTGGGGATAAAAATACCTGAATAATACGTAGGCGAGCGACATTTTCTTACGGTGTCAAGTTTTATGCATGTTCTTTACTTGGCTTTAGTTCAACTAATTTCGACTAGTCTTTGGAAAGTCATTTGTCCAACTAATCTTTAATTTATTAAGAATTGTCGAAAACCTTTTATTTTTTGAATGCATTTGAAGGTATTCTTAGTAAAGAAGAAAGACTAATGAGAAGCGCTGTAGCCTACATCTAGTAGGTACAATTGCATGTTCCCTAGTCTAGACAACAGAAATAAATTTAATGGATAATTTCCTAATAGTAATAACTGATATTTATACTATCTATATTATACTATCGACTTGCCACAGTTTTTGGAGGTATTAGTATTAGGCTGTATATCACCGGTGCGTTACGTATGGAGATTCCGGATTGCTCTAACAGTACACAGGAAGGCCTCTGTGGGGTTTAATGGATAAAAATCTCACATAACCTGGTGCTTCTCACAAGACACCATTAAATTGACGATTTATAATTCCCGAATTCGAAGTACCTATCTTTCATGCAGACTTGTGCAAGTCAGTCTAATAAATTCTCGTGTCGTCTATGCTCACAAAGGTTGTATTTACCTTGATATAGGTGGTTAAGCATAATTACATTACTTGCTGTTTAAACAGCATAATCAGGCTGTCTTACTCTGACCATAGTAACCTACTTTTCAAGGACAGCGATATCACGGATCCCGTGTGTTTATAAATGTGCAAAGAAAATACCTACCACGTTTTGTACATTAGTATTAACTTCTACATTATGGCATTTTATGCAAACTGCTAGAATAAAATTGTCCAAGTACAACCAATTTAATGTAATTAAAATAATGAAATGAGTACCTATGTACGAAATGTAATTATTTATAATTTATTTATTTATGCTAAAAATATTATTTAAAAATATCTCCTACTTTGTCTGCATTTTGTCATCCGATTTACTGTAAAGTTACTGCGGTATGTACCTACAGATAGCTGGCTTTATTATAAAGGCAACTTGAATAGGCATTTGTTAAGCAAATGTCGTACCTACGTCATACCCAGCTTCATCAGTTTCTTCACTCAGTTTCTTCACGGAGCCCTTTAACCTGTAAGCTTAAAGCTGTAAGCTTCTTTAAGATTATATTCATCGACAAAATAGGATTATATTTGAAACAATATACCCAGCTCTGTTGCTCTTGTGCTCAAATTGTAGTCTGAACATTCTACCTATGACCTTGCATTTAGGTATTAAAATACATAGTAAAATAGTTCATGCGTTATAAAAATTGTTTAAGTAGAATAATTGTAAACCGTACCTGAGAAGTAATTAAATCGCATAAAAACTGGAGATCGGTACCTACACGGATTTTTTTTAATTATAAAACAATCGACAGTAAAACACGAGTGGTACTTTATCTCTTATATATATAAAAATCCCGTGTCACGATGTTCGTTTGCAATAATCTCCGAAACCACTAAACCGATCTCTATGAAATTTTGTACATACCTATCTATTATTTGGTCCAACTTAAAAGATAGGATTTTTTAATCTCATCTGATAACCTCATTTTTTAATTCCAAAATCAAAGTTTTTTTATAGGACAACACTTAGTCGGAGAAACATCATGGTGCGGGATTTTGACATATTTGAAATACATATTATATGATTTAACATGTATAACCACGGCAACGCGTGGTCAGGGCTACTAGTAGGTACCTATATATTTTTCTTACAAATTCATTGTTTACATTAAATCTTAATTTTATTCTAAATTAGTAGATTAACACTGACATATTTAGTGATTCCTTGTCGAATTCTACGAACTACTATTAGGAACCGGTTTTAATATAACCCTTTATATATAGGTGATAAGATTTTCTGAAGCTTTGACTGGAACCCAACACTTTTTACGGTGCTACTGACCCCAGCAAGCATTGTTTAAATACGCAAGTACAAATACCGGCCAATGGTTTTTAATGACGTACCTACGTGCAGTAATGATATCATACCTTTGTGTCTATATATTAGACATAAACTTCTGGATAATAACAATAGTAATATGAATTAATAAACAATATAAAATTTTCAGTAAATTTCCAAATACACACCAAGTGCCTACTTTTGGCAAAACATAGGTACCTACATCCGATGTTACCAAATCTATGTAATAATTACCTATTGTTTGAGATATAAAACATAAATATTATTTTAGAAACCATTGTAAATGTCGAAATCTTTATAATTAAATTCAAATATTTTTTATTCAAAATTTATACCTAAAGTTATTTTTTTCGTCAAATATTGTTATTGAACATATCAATAATACGATGTCCCCAATTTTGTTATAAATATTTGTGATTGTAAAAATTTATTGTCTATTCTTGTACTGTAAAATAATTTGAGTATAATTATAAAACGGTCGTGTGGTGGTGCTATAAAGATACGTAAAAGTCAGGCGATGTTCACGGCAGTCAGTTGCTTGATGAGTGACAACGTGCGACCACTGTAGAAAGCTGCTCGCAGCATATAAATCAACTTCGCACCAGCTCCACCACCATTGTCCGACTGATCGTCTGCGCGTGTGTCGACCTCCCTAAATGATTATTTATCTATTTATCTTAAATCCACATTTAATGTTTACAAGTCGAAATACTTAAGTATCTAAGTTGCTTACAATAAAATGGATTCCCAACAATTTCGCGAGTTCGGTAAAGCTGCTATTGATTTACTAGCGGACTATGTCGACAATATTAGAGAAAGGTGAGCATTATATATATAACTACATTCTTATAGAAAATGAATAATATGTTAATTTTCTTATTAATTAATTTAAAAAAAAATACCGTTTTAACGATAAGAAGAATTAAAATCCATTGTAGTAAATTGATGTTGAAATAAAATTTGTCTGCCACCTAGCAACTTGGACTGATAGAGATTTATAGAAATTGGATAAATATGTATAAACTTTACTCAAAATAGACTCTAAGCTTTAATCTGTTTACATTAAGTAGCAATGGAACATTAATAAAAACTAGTAAGTACCTACGTAATAAAAACTAGTAAGTAAGGCAATTCATGAAAAAAAAGCTTTTTAAACCCTAGAACTGCTACAAACATTGATTTCCAAAAAATATCGAACAGTGGTAAACGTGCTCATTGAATTTGAATTTGTAACCAACTGTGAGAACCAAAAGTATATTTGCATCTGCCTCATTGTTGCATTATAAGAATTAGCATACACGCAGCTACCTCTTCGCAGCTAATGAGGGAAGACACGAAGTGTGCAATAATTACAAATTAAATCATTGATTATCCGATGACGGACTTATGATAAACGTAATTTTCCTTTGCCATTGTTATGTTCTATGTAAACAAACATAAAACGCTAAATCAATTAAAACACCGTTTAGACGAACGCAGTTTAGGTTAGTTCACTTCTTCATTAGGTACTCGTATGTCTTGTTTAGCGTTATGAATATCTCGAAGTTCCGTACTTTTCTTTCAAACCTGTATTTTAGGCATTTCAGTATGAACTTTGTACGTAGAGACTAAAGATCGGTTAAGCTGCTTAGGGGCAGTATAATTATATAAAAAGATTATTCAATAAAATCATTAAACTAATAACCTATTGAAATAACGAAAAAATGCTCTAAGATACGTTCAACATACTTAAAATTTAACAAGTAACGTTGAAATGTATCTAGTAATTTTGTGGTAAATAAATTTATTTTATTGGTCATTAGAAACTAATAAACCTCTCTCCCTGATCGCGGTTAACCGTCGGTAATACTACATACCGCTGCGCCTGTATATGATAGTCAGCAATAGGTACTCATTTTCCGTATGCCTCACAATTCTTTTTAATTTCGAGTAATAATTGGAGTAACTTCAATCCTCCGTAACTTAAAAACATGTTTATAATGTTCAGCGACTGCTTTATATTGAGTGGCCTACATCTACGTTAGAATACAATCATCTGTATCGTTACATATATATGCATTCATACATACATATATAGATAGCCTTTATACAAAATAATAGGATTGAAATTAACAACTCACCAGGTGATACAAGCACAATATTATTGTAAATATCGTTTTAATTTGAATGAGTCAGGTTTGCTTCATCTACAGGTTTATTAAACAGATCATTAGACATCAAATTTTAATAAGTACAAAAATTTTTAGTAATTTGAGTAAGATAGTTTGGTTTAATAGCTGGCTGCTCTAAAAGAAACTTTGAATTTATTTACAGAAATGTCTTGCCGTCAGTTGATCCTGGATACTTATTAAAGCTACTGCCGGATGAAGCGCCAGAAAAACCGGACGACTGGAAAAACGTATTAAAAGAGTTTTCAGATTTTATTTTGCCAGGTGTAAGTATTAAGTAAAGAAAGATTTTAATTTCAATAAAGAAAAATTTTATTGTAAAATATTTGTCGTTAGACCACCTTTAGGGTGCGTTTCCACCAGGGATGAGCGAGGATGCGTAGCGAGGAATGTGTATGTTTAGAACCAATACTACATTTTGTCACTACTACATATTATACTCGCCACTACACCTACGCCATTCACGTTTCAATCCGACTTTATATGTATTTATACATAGTAGGTAATTCCCTAGTGGCCCTGATTTCAGTCTCCCACTTCGGGCGTGGGGGCTTCAAACCCTAATATGCTGTAACTTTGTAACACCTGTTTTATGAAAATTCAATATCACTTGCTATACCAACGGCGGAAAGCATCAAAATGAAAACTTCAAGTACTTATTAGATTTCGCCATGACGTTCTGTAAGATGTATTTACCGGCACCTAGCCAGCATGGTAAACAACGGAATTACGAGTATCTCAGGCCTCAAGGGGAGATACGCTTCTCCCATCAACTTTCAACAGAACAGATACTAACTAATATACTCATACTCCTTAAACGAATATTATAAAATCCTTTTACTGCAGGCCTATTACCAATGAACTTACGAGACTTTGTAGGTTTTATGATTTTATTAAATCTGAATATAAAAGACTCACCTCACCGTTTTGTATATTATAGGTAACAGGGTGGCAATCTCCACATTTCCATGCATATTTTCCGACGGGTGCCTCGTTCCCTAGTACAATCGGAGCCTTACTCAGCGACGGGCTGGGCATTGTCGGTTTAACCTGGGTATGTTTGTACTATTTTCATTTGTAGTCACAATAAATTTTTAAATAAATGTATTTTAACATGACTGAGTTTCGTTTTCGCCCGAAACTAAAGTTGGAGTTTTCGTATCAACATATAATATAGTAGGTAGGTACCTACCTATTTTGTGTACCACTAATTAAATACGGTCAGTATTTAACAGTCTCGTAACCCTATGACTTTTATGAGATCGTTGTTCTTAATCTCTCCTTTCATTTCTACATAATTTTTCAACCTATTGCTTATTCATTTTAACTTTTATTAGTAATTTGATAATCAGCCAATTATTACCGCAGTTAATTTCATATTGTAATACTTACAGATGGCTAGTCCAGCATGCACAGAATTAGAAGTTGTAACTATGAATTGGTTGGGCAAGATGATTGGATTACCTGACGAATTTCTCAATTGTTCGTCCGGACCTGGTGGCGGTGTTATTCAGGTAAAATTATGGATTAAAACACTGTACGTACCTGCCTGTTTCACTGTTTCAATGTTTAGTTTATTTCATGTTTTTACAATTAACAAATTTTACAATTAACTTTAAACATGAAATACGAAATATTTTTAAGCATATTAAATGCCTCTTTGGTGTTTTAAACACCCATTAAAATAATAATAATGAAAGCAGCAGGTCAAAAATCTAAACTAGTTCATATTTTTAGGGCTCCGCAAGTGAGGCGACTCTAGTAGGTCTTCTTGTTGCTAAAGATAAAATGATTCGCAGACTCAAGGAAACTAATCCTAGTTTGGATGAAGATTTAATTAAAAGTAAACTTATAGCGTATACATCTGATCAATGTAACTCATCTGTAGAAAAGGCGAGCGTTCTCGGATCCATGAAAATGAGACTTTTAAAATCAGATGTTAATGGCAGACTTCGCGGAGAAACATTACAGAAAGCGTTCGAAGAAGACAAAGCTCAAGGACTTATACCATGCTACGTTGTCGCTAACTTAGGAACCACGGGAACGTGTGCCTTCGATGCGCTCGATGAAATAGGTCCGCTGTGTCAAAAGGAGAATGTCTGGTTGCACGTGGATGCAGCTTACGCTGGCGCGGCATTCATTTGTCCCGAATATAGGCATTTGATGAACGGCGTTGAATACGCAGACTCATTCGATGTTAACGCCCACAAATGGTTGTTAGTAACTTTTGATTGTTCGGCGATGTGGGTAAAAAATGGATATGATCTAATTAATGCTTTTGACATTCAGAGAATATACCTAGAAGATGGTAAAAACTCCATTAAAGTACCTGATTATAGACACTGGCAAATGCCTCTTGGTCGCAGATTTAGAGCTCTCAAGCTATGGATTGTTTTAAAAACATACGGTGCCGAAGGGCTCCGAAAACATATTAGAAATCACATCGGTCTTGCACAACATTTTGCTAAACTAATAAGTTTAGACAACAGATTTATCGTGGAACCCGAACCGGCGATGGGTTTAGTGTGTTTCAGATTAGAAGGCGGAGACAATATAACAAAGAAACTATTAGATAACTTAACAGAAAAGAAAAGGTTATTCATGGTGGCCGGTAAATACAGAAATCGAAATGTTATTCGTTTTGTGGTCTGTTCACGTTTAACCACAAAAGAAGATATTGAAATCAGTTGGGATATAATCAAAGAAGAAGCAAACCTTATTTGCACAGATAATATAAATATGAAATCTAAATCGATTCCGACCATTGAACGTTTAGAAACAATAAGTCTCTGTGAGAAATCCAAGTAACGAATTTATATTAAGTCATTATGTTACTGTTAAGAAAACCGAATAGGTCTAAACTCCATGGAGTTAATAATAGTGTATCATAAATTGTCAACTATTTTCAAGCTAGCTTCCATCAAACTAAACGAAAAAGTATAAAATATCCATAAGCGTTAACGCAATCGTGATTCCGAAATCGTCACAACAACAGAAGATCATAAAACTAAATTTGCTACATACTCGTATCTATGTATATTATAAATAAATAAATAACTAGGGAGAATTCCACACACGGCTGTCTGATCCCAAATTAGGCAATTAAATGCCTGTGTTATGGTGACCGGACAGCTGATAAACA
>DWGJ01002101.1:0-16947 GCA_018246895.1 Aspitha aspitha aspitha | reverse complement strand
ATTTGTCGCCAAAAATCTCTCAACGCTCATAAAGAAATTTTCACTTCAAACATAATGTAAGAAAAATATCATGTACTTAAGCATTATTTTGTATAGTGCTCAGTGGTTAAATTTTCATCATGTTTACAACAGCTCTATTTGCCATTTCCGCCCTGACAAGATAAGTAAGATAGGATTTTCACACTACTTATTATCTCCGTCCAGATGTACATACAACAGATAAGCATAAATATAAATATGCTGTGTGTCTTTCGATTTACATTCACTCGTAACAACTCTTTATTTTCCACAGCTGAGCATAAGTTACTGCCGCAAGAAGGAAAAACCTTTACTCCAACACGCTTCAGTGAAAATTTATCGGCGGTACAGATCGCTTGTATTACAATTACTAATGAAGTACATAAAATACATAAAATATGTAAATGTTTTACATGTTTAATGAAACTAAATGTTTAAATTTTCCGCCGAAGCTACAGTTAATAGGATCCAAGATGGCGGCGTTACCATGACATCAGATGATTACGTCATATAAACACAATGCAATAGCAATAGATCTGTAAAATTTGCTACCCTTGTCGCACTTACTGTATCGTGTGTATGCGAACGAGAGACAAGACACGAACTTCTTTCTTTTGTCTCTCTCTGATGTCTGCATCATTGGAGTGTAGTTCCAATACGACGTAAGTATTGTAAAGTAGAGAAATAGTATTCTACTTCTTATGGCAGGCAGTCTGCGCGGCAGCGCGGTACAGGAAGTGTGTTTTGGAAGCGGTGTATGTGTGACAAGAATATTAATGCAGTTATAAAATAAACACTGCACTTTCCATTGATAATTTTTTTATCAATGAAAATGTGAATTGATTTAATTTCCCTTTGACTTAATAGTGTCACACATCTTCAAAACCTGTCGGGTTTTGCTGACAAAGGTAGGCCTGACATGTTTTCATCTTATTTTTAATATTCAATACGTACCCGTTAGTATTGCGATAACAATGAT
Source organism: Aspitha aspitha aspitha (assembly GCA_018246895.1). Lineage (NCBI taxonomy): Eukaryota > Metazoa > Arthropoda > Insecta > Lepidoptera > Hesperiidae > Aspitha > Aspitha aspitha. The sequence continues at coordinate 15,950 of DWGJ01002101.1, read as the reverse complement.
TAGATATGGCAATCGCAATATCCCAGCATGTTCTGTACTCAAAACAAATGTAACCTACCTATTGACTGCAAGTAACTACAAGAGTTCACCGTAATAAATATTGTATCGATAATAATCACATTTTACCTACCACTAATAAGATTTTTATTTAATGTAAGTGTATAATATACACTACCTATATTTGTCTATACCTAAGTACCTATGTACTTGTATAATAATTATAATTTATTAAGAGCTTATTTCGTCACAAATTTTACTTAAGTATTTTACATCAAGGTTTATGTAAATATTAGGAATTTACGTTTTCTCGCTATTCAGATGATTTTACAAGGATGAATCCTGGTCGTTCTCGACCTTGTACCAATTTGTCTACATCCAAACAATTATAGGAGCTACTGTGACGTGCGGAGCCTTCGTATCTGCAGATTCATTACCTCCAGATTACATACATACATATCTTATATAAGCTATGCTCAATACCTATTCCAAGAGCAGGAAAATGATCTAATATAAAACAGGTGGTTGGGAAATCTACAAACACTCCTATTATACTAAATTAAAATATTCTTTACAATTCAATTGTAACCCTATAGTATGATAAACAACTTCTTTTTGTTTACCAACCTATGCAGTTTTTAGATGGAACATTAAATTTTCGAATTTCACTTGTATAGCACTCGTCGCTTATTTCAAAATTATCAATGTTATACAGAACTGGCTGCCCCGGCGAACTTCGTACCGCACAACTATTTCAATCTAATTCCGATCTTCAAAAAAATTTGTCGTTTTTGAGTTGCCGAGAATTAAAAGCTATATAACAAAAAAAGTTTCATCAAGATCCGTCCAGCAGTGTTTGCGTGAAAGCCGGACAACTGACAGAAAGGCAAACATTTCAAAATTGATGGCTTGTCTTACGAGTACCTATACGAAGACCCCTCGGGGTATTTTTTAGTGTTTATTCAATCTATACAATTGAACTTTTCTACAGCTTTGCTATATGTATAGGTATAGATGTGTAGAATAATATATATAATAGATGTATAGATGAGGAAAATGCCGTGTAAATTTAATGCAACACAATAATAACATAACTGAAATAGAATTTTAACTAATAACATTATTCCTCGCATTGGTTCGTTCGTTAACAATAACAAAAATAACCATGCGTTTCGCTAGGATTCTGCTTTGGAACTAGCTTTATACAAAAGCTTGACGAAAAGGTGGATAGAGAACTGAATGTCGTTATATTTCATGTCCTTGCGATATGAACTTATGATGTAATCAATCGTTGCCTCCGACATCACCACGTGGATGCGCACTGGATCGAGGAGGTCCAACAAAGCCGAATATAAAACAGCGTTACGTCATGCTAGTTGACGAGATTACGAGACACATCGCATATAATTATAGCCTTAGCATGGAACTAAGTGTGCAGACGTGTATTTAGGTAGATGACCGCAATAACAATGCTGCTGCACGTAATATTTGGACGACTACTCATACTAAGTTTAACAAATGGCAAATAGATTTCCCGTTGTTGTAAAATTTTTACCAAGATATTTATATCAGTACATACTTGCTACAATAATTTACGATTAATTTAATGACCAAAATAGATATATGTACATACGAAAAACAATGCAATTAGATACTCTAAGTCTTAATGCAGACTTTATGGTAAAGAATAACAAGCATCGAAAATAATATACGACGATTATAATATTTAGAACATGGGTATAAAGTTGTTTTGAACAGATGATCTCAACAGAACTGACAGAGGTGATAATGAAAAGCAAGTCTAATGAATCAAATTAGCCTTTGGTAATACCTACGGTAATATGCTCACGCATGCAAATTGGCCGACAGCCAAAACTAATGGTGTGGTTCAATTTAACATGTTTATAAAAATCAACATAATATTTTACTAATTTACATTTGAAATCTACTTAGACTGCCTGGTGATGATTTACTCCTGTCGATATGTATTCTAATTTTACAATTTGTAAAACGCTTTCATGATTATGGGGTAAAAGCTCACAATTCGCATCAGTTTTTGTTATGTAAGATTTTGATATGAAACAGCATCTATAGTATGTTACCATATCATGATTTTATACTATGTTTGTTACATAACCACAATTGAAATTGGGTTTAACTCACGAATTATTGATCTCAAATGTAAATCCAATGTTTAATCTAATGTCAAGAGATAGGATGAATAATATCAAATACAAAAAAAGGTTATTGTTGGTAAAAGTATATTCACAACTTTATATAAAACGTATAGGATATGTTCAAAACGTAATAACGTAATTTTTTTATTACATTTGTATTCAAACCAGTTGACCTTGACGTGTGTACTAAACTGTGACATTCAAACGAAACATACTACGAGATAAATACCATTTGGATAAACCACGTTACATCAAAGATACAGATATTTTATAGTACAATGTAATTTATGGTATATAATAATATTTTATCACTACTGCGAAGTTCGTAGCCAATGACTGATAAGTGAAACAGTTGCTGATTTACATGTATTTTTGTAGGTGTTTAGTTAACTTTATCCCCATGTTATATCTCAAATGTATTGCGTTGAGTTGAGTGGTTTTTGGGACAGTTGTATCCATCAGGGGACGTCTGTGGGTTGAAGAGATGATAATGTTGGGGAAGTGTCCTGTGTGCCCCTGTTGTATAGGGTCACTGGGTAAACTGGGCAATTTCAGTATTTACCGGAAACCTGATAATTGTTAGGAGAAACTTTGTTTTCATATTAAGTTTACAAACTGAATTATAATGTTTATATTTGCATGATTTTTTGGTTAATCTTTATTTATAGTTGGGAACAGGTTGCAAGTAGAAAAAAATCGTTATGTAACCTACCTATTGACCTATTGTCAGTTTGTAGTTATATGATTTTTAAATTACAGATTGTGAAGCGTAGACTATGACAACTAAACTAAAATTTAAAAAAACATGTTGGTTCAGGTAGATTTTTGGACTATGGTAAAGCTAGGTTTACACTGCAAACTCTTCTGGTTTAAAAATCCTCATAATTCATGATTTGGATCAATACCTAATAAATAATAGGAGTATATTATGTCTGGTTCCAATAGTTGGACACATGCGTAGACTTCCAAGTCCTTGAGCACATTAAACGGACCAAATCAATAGATGTAAGCGTCGATGACCTCTTTTCAGTGCCAATTATTTTCATCGTTTTCGTTGAGGCTAGGCCGAGTGTCTTGGGACGCTCCAATGGCAAATACACATGTAATTATTGATTCAATTTATGTTTAATAACGTAGCGAAATGAATTTCGTAGACAACCTACTGGAATTAATTTCGGTTTCTCACTTTCGGGGTCTTTCGAGAAAGTTTCCACTTTAGATGCTCTTTCCTGGTCCAAACGCACACCGAAAGATAAATTCGTCCGAAGATAAGGTCGTGTTGAAAACCATCTTCAAAGGATTAACGCACCTTACAAGACGAGACTAAAACATGATGTAACCCGAGACAAAGCTAACAGCAGCTCCAGACTGTTTTGCAGAATTTAAGATTACGAATTGCGAGGGGCAATTCTAGTGCTTAGTGAAACACAAAAAATGTACCTACTACTACTTCTATAATGCAGGTAGTTGATTGCACTCAATGTTACCTAGCTCGGGATATTTTGATCGTCAGTTTTATCGTTTTTAGGTACTTGAACCAACAAAAAAAGATATTTTAATTACACCGTGTTAAGGCTTGTTTAACTAAAATTTTACTCGTTACAGAATGGGAATGACATGAACAATGACCATATTACTGTATGACTATTGTGAATTAGAAGAGCGAGCTGCAAAACATCTAAAAGCATGGAAAGGTACAATATCTAAAATATTTCAAAGAGACTTGCAAAATGAATCGTGTATTGTACATAAATATATACCTATATTTAATTTCAAATAGGTATCGCTTGAACTTTATGTGTCCTTGGTAGATGAAATATTTAAGCGGTTATCTTTAGCCGTAATTTAAATTGCAAACAGACTTCACTTATCAACTTAAAATTAACATTACAGTCGGCAAGCAGTCGAAGTAGTTATCTATACTTCTATACTTATATTATAATGCTGAAGAGTTTGTTTGGTTGAACGCGCTAATCTCACGAACTACTGGTTCCAATTGAAAAATTGTTTTTGTATTGAATAGTCCATATATATCGAGGAAGGTTATAGACTACATAACATCACGCTATGACTAATAGGAGTTGAGCAGCAATGACAAATGTTGCAAAAAACGGGAACATATTGATGTCCACGCGGGCAAAGCTGCGGGTACAGCTAGTGAAGAATATAAGCCTCTAAGCATTATTTCACCGACCCGTTATTATAAAGGAAATATGTACAACGCCTACGTTTTCCGTACGTAAGAAGTAATGCATCAAGAAAAAAGATAATGTACTGATGTAACACAAACACGCTGTAAAAATGATCGTAACCTCAACCCGCTGGAACAATAAAAGTTAAAAATACCTCTAAGCGATTTAGGACGGCGTATATCCGTCGATCGGTATACTGAAGCTACCACAGCCCACATAGTAAACCACAACAAGGAGATAGTCTTAACTTTTTAACGTTGATACGAAAATGAAAACGAAACTAAATGTTACATATCCATAACCATTTTAAATTTTAACTTTTTAGCGTGGCACTTGGTAATGTACGCTTTCGCCGGCGTGTTCGGCATCTTGAACTTCATATTTCTTCATAACGCGATGCAGCTGGTTGACAACAACTGTGTGTTGTTTCCGAGGGAATTGGCTTTCCGAAGTGTCGATTTGCCAAACGCAACAGAGACAAATGAGGTTAATCAAACGTATAATATAACTTCCCATGCAATATATAACGATGATTCTAAATTCGACGTTGCAAAAAATGCTCAAAATGAACCCGTCCACGCGGATAATCTAGTTATGAGTGACGAAAAATATGATATAAGAAGAGACATGACTAATGTAAATGAGAAAACACAGAAGAATGTCAGTGGTGTTGTTCTTGATGTCGTGGAAACTGAAGAGGTGTATGCGGGTGGGTATAACGATCTTAGTGATGTTCTATTATCTCTCATTATATTAACTATCATTCAAATTTATTGATCGCTATAATTCTAAATATTTTAATTTAACATTTTGGAGATCGTAATAGTCAGCAACAATAACCAGATTTTATCCTCAAAACTGAACGACAGATTTTTGCTACAATCATTTTAAGTATTAGGGAGAGTAAAGAGAGTTTACAGTTTCAGTCAAGAGATTTATTTTTCGAATTTTTATTAATTTACTAGTGGACCTGACCACGCGTTGCCGTGGTTATATTATGTCAAATCATATATGTCAAATATGACAAAATCCCGTACCATGATGTTTGTCCGACTAAGTGTTGTCCTATAAGAAAACATTGATTTTTCAATAAAAAAATAAGAGTATCAATTGAGATAAAAAAAATCCTATATTGTTGGACCAAACAAAAGATATTTACAAAATTTCATTGAAACCGGTTCAGTGGTTTTGGAGATTATCGCAAACGAACATAGTGACATGGGATTTTTATATATATATAAGAGATAATAAAAACGTGTGTCGTTCAGGTGACGACAACCACCGCCTGATTCTGGACACTTCGCGAACTCTGTTTGGGTTCGACAGCGATTGCCAGTTCGCCGAGTACATGCCAGTCATGTCTACCATATTCGCGGCGGCTTGGGCCACGATGTTCACAATGTGTCCCGGAGGAGGCCACGCCAGAACCGGGTATAGACATTCTAATACAATAGCAACGGTCTGTTAACCTTCGATATAATTTATGGAGTAAACATCTGATACGTTTTCAATAAGTACGGAATTAGTTTACGGGTGCGTTTTCACCAGAGATGTGCGAGGATGCGTAGCGAGAAATGTGTTTATTATGAACCAATAGGGTCTTAATTTACCTGGCCTCGCTTAGCGGAGCGAGGTTTCTCTCCTATTGCTTATAACAAACACATTCCTCGTTACGCATCATCGTACATCGCTGGTGGAAACGCACCCTAAAGTATTAGAGCCAAATTAATTGGATATCCTTACTTAAATATCTGTTAACATTAGTCATCATCATCACTTTGAACATTATCCGCTGTGTACCTATGGATATCCAAAAGCAATCTTATGGGTAATAGAAAGATTGATTATTGTTTATTGATTGTAACTTATACTTATAAGAATGGTCACAATTGGGTACATTTGTATACCCCGTGGCATTGCGCTAATATCAGGTTCTGTCTCCTGCAACTTTTCATGGGAGATAGCTGGTCTAATAAATCTGTTGCAGACTGTTGCCACTAAACTATGTTGCGGCCTATAGATAACTCGCTGATCTGCTTTTACGACTAATTTGTTACTTTTTTAATAAGTCTACGTCAACCGTGGCGGATCCTGGCTCCAGCGCTGCTGTTCGCTCTAGTGCTGGTGGGGCTGACTGGCCACAGCTTCACCAGGACCAATGGAGGGCTACACGCGTTCTGCTCAGCATTTTACAATGTCACCAATTCCACAACGTTAGTATTACGATACAACTGACCGTTTTCGTATTTTATTCGCATTTGGCCAACTGAGTCCGATGTGTCGTCACATATTCGTAAATGTGAAGATCATCGGCATCATGAACCGAGCCTGTGATGAAATGGAATTTTGAAATTTCATCCAAATTTACAGTTCATAGCGACTCTCCTAGATTTCTGTTGTACATAGTTGAGTTCGATTAAACCGTCTTTAAGTGAGCCTCGATCTATTGTAACTACTAATAGTTTTACCCTTTAAATAATAACTAAAGTTAGTAGGTAGGTTAACCCTTTCCACTCCAAGGCTGAATTATGTAGCATCGATAAAATTTAATTGAATTATAGTATCTTGCGATTCTAGAATATGTTTAAGTCATTCGTGATTCAACCATTTTAGTAACAAAAATCTCTCCTGTTTTAAAATTTTCCGCAAAAAGAAGTATTACACCATGTCGAGTATCACAGTGGAGGTTGTGGAACAAAATCAGTGTCGAGTGACACTGTCTGGAATTGGAATGGAAAGGGTTAGGTTTGTAAGTAAATGTAAATATTTTGTTATTTATTTTGCGCAGTTGTTCGTCGGCGAGCCCGTACTTAGAACGGTCGTGGAACTCCTCGTGGGGGCTGGGCGGGCGCGCGGCGGCGGCGCGGGCGGCCAGCGCGGGCGTGTGGGCGAGCTGGGCCTGCGCCGCGGCGCTCTTCCTGGCGCGCTGCCTCGCCGCACCGGACTTCCAAGTGCGCCGCACTAAGGCCATCCTCAGGGATCCGCAGCAGGTTTGCTGACCGTTCTGCAAGCTACGTTTGGGCCCCGTCAAATCAATGTCGGATAAGGGCGTAAAAGTAGTGATTCTTTATCAAAAAAACTTGTTTGCCTCACATGCAACTTTTCGCTTAAGGGGTTTCGCTCAAAGCATTTTTTTGCTTCATCAAATATGTCAGTGTTTCTGGACTTACAATTAAAGTTAATTAAAGTCGGATCATAACACGGGTAACAATTTTTTTGTTCCAGAAACTAACACCGTATTTAAAGAAATCGCGACGTTCGCGACAATCTCCGCTTTCTCCGAGTAAACATGATACCGTATCTGTGAAGTCGGAGCCCACGGTCACTACAGAACTGGTGACGGCCTCCATAGAGCAGGACCAGGACACCGCGCCGCCCTCCCTGCAGGTCACGCCAATAAGGAAAAATCACAAGCCTGATGTCATTGAGCTAAAGAATACACCTCAGTTAATATTTCACCAAGAATTTCCCTAATTATTTACCTATGTAAATGTAATGTGCATTAGCTTACTCAACGCATTTAATGTTTTGCCAATTTTAAAATTAAGTAGAAATCCAGTCAAGTGTTATGACTTCACGTTTTAAGCTCAATGATTTAAAATGAATAAAGAGCTCAATCGAAGACTTTTTATCAGTGGATAATTGATCGCAAATGAACAAGGTAACGATATAATCTTAAATTACATGTTGCATGATGATTGCAAAAATATTCTTTTTGAATGTGTACAGGAAACATTGCTCTGAAAAAATATTATTCATTACTGAATTTTCAGAAAAATATGTACATAAAGCCAATTACAAATAAAACGGGGCTCAAATTTCTTTGTTAGGTATTAATTTTAAACTAAGTACATATATTTTATTTTTTTAATTTTATTAAACTAACATGCATTTATGACAATTTTGGAAATCAAAAGCGTGTTTTACTTAAAATACTTTGCAGTCTGTATCTAAACGTTTATCAAATGTATTATTAAAATTTACAAGAATGTGCCTTTTTATTATTTTCCAACACAAAATCTATATCTATACCTACACCAAATTCATAAGAGATGTTTAAAGTGCGTAAAAATAAATTAATTGTAAAAAAAAAATTTGTAAAGGAGCTTTTATGTAATTACCTTAAAACTTTTCGTTTTCTCCTCACCAACCCTTTACATTTGATGCCCATAATGTGGTAGTGCAGAAAAATAACAAGTTCGCCATCTGGCGTGATCCGCCATGTTGGTATTAGCAAGACGTCACATAGCTAAGCATGCACTGTCACCAGAATAAGCGTGTGTATAAAATTTCAGCTGAATCGGTTAAAGGTAACGTCTAAAATTCAGTCGCAAGTTTCCGGTCCGAATAAACATACATACATACATAGTAAGTTAATAAAAAGCTTGCAAAAAAGCTTTGAAATGAAACAAAGACTCAAGTATTCTTTCCGACGACGGCGCTTTTAACATGCGAAGTTCAATCTCGGTCATTGTCCGTGCAAGCAACAGCTTTAGGGTGATGATTTTATTTTTCCTCACTTGTTTTGTTTTGTTGTTATTGCGACTTTTTCGATGCCAGTCGTTGTATGTTTTGATAGGTAATAAACTTACGTTATTTTTTGTTAAATTATACTGGCAACTTTACAATGATAGTCGGAGAAGATTATATCTATCTACTACGATTTGACATTTACATTACCAATAATAAACCAACTGTTAACCATAACCATATGTCAGTGTCAAACAGAAAGCTCAAAATTTTAATTTTGATATTTTGATTGCAATGTGAGAACAGTAAAATATTTATCCGTAATCTTCATCCCTACATCATGATATTCTATCAGGTAAATAAATACTTATGCGGACGATATAAAGTAAACCAATTTTTTCGTTATGTACACAAGGAAGTAACTGCAAAAGCAAAGATTTTGTACCCGCTGGAAAGTAAAAAATTGCTGAAATTAAAGGGAGACGACGCCTCCGTGTTTTTACAAGGACTAATTACTAATGATATGAAACATTTTGAAGACGGCGCCAGGTCAATATACACCATGTTCCTCAATAATAAGGGCAGAGTTTTATACGACGCCTTGATTCATAAATGGGAGAATGACAACTCATTCATTATTGAATGTGATAGAAATGTTTTTAACCAAATGCAGACACATTTAAAATTATATAAACTAAAGAGACTGGTTGAAGCTGAAGATGTAGCCAAACATTTGAGGCTATGGGTATTAATAACAAACTCGTTGGAAGTTAAAAATGAACTGCAAGATGTCATATACAAGGATCCTCGATTACCGGATTTAGGGTTTAGAATTATAACACCAGCAGATATGCAAGGTTCAGCTATACTGAAAAAGCTGGGTGAGAAAGACATCATTCTGGAAAATAATGAGGATGGCTACAAATATTTGAGATACAAATTAGGTGTGAGCGAAGGAGCTAATGATTTGCCCCCTGGAACAAGTTTTCCTTTGGAAGTCAATTGTGATTACTTACATGGAGTAAGTTTTCATAAAGGCTGTTACATTGGACAGGAGGTGACTGCTCGTGTACATCATACTGGAGTTGTAAGGAAAAGGATAATGCCCCTAAAATTTGCCAAGAAAATAACTGAAAACGTAGAATTTGATGCTGTGATCTCGAGCAGTAATAATCCTAAAGGCAACTTGGGAAAATTGAAAGGTGTTATAAATGATTTTGGTATAGGTTTGCTTCGAATAAAAGATGCTCTGGAAGCCGATACTCTGATCGTTGGCAGTCATTCTGCAGAAGTGAGCAAACCAAAGTGGTGGCCTATTGAAGCACCAAAAGAGAAAGTCCTAAAAACAGAATGAATCTTACTAGAAGCCTTTGGTTGTATTAATATGAAATTAAATAATGTGCTTAAATTATGTAAATTGTATGTTATGTTTTAGAAAACAAATTTCAATTTCAGTGTATTGTAAATGAATAAACATTTTAATCTTTATAATTTTATTTACCTTTGGTTTCCAAAATATTTAATGCCAGTATATTTTAAAACAAACAGAAAACTTCGATCTGGACCTGATATAAAACAAATGGCTAATCAATTCCATTTATTATATTGCAGCAAACAATGGAGGATTCCAAATTGAAAGAAGAAGCACCACAGCAGGTGATATTTGAGTTTAATTGTTCTGGATGTGGGCTGTCTGAGAAGGCCCACTATAAAGGTTCCACTCCACCATTCTCCAGAAACATCATACTCAAGTATCCAAGTTATGTAATGAAAGACCCATTTTCTGCACCAGGAAAGGGTGAGATCATGGTGATTGGAGCTGATTGTGCACTCTGTGATAAGCCTGTCTGTATAAGCAAGGGTTGCAGTGTATTTTACTCAAAAATGTTTTGCAAAGATTGTGCTTCTGAAGCCATTGACAAGTTCCCACTGGAAGTAAAAAGTAAAATTTCTCAATTCAAAAGGTGACCTTCAATATCTATATCTTTATATAAGAGAATAATAAAACAAATTGAAGTTTTATAAAATACTGTTTACTTTGGCTTTCCAGTCCGATTTTACAGTATTTATACCAATTTTCACAAATGAATTTTAATAACACTTATATTGACCAAAACTCTAGTTTCAATCGCTTAATTTAAAGTATAATACATAAATTCAAATAATACAAGCCAAATGTCGAAATGCGAATTTTTTACCTCAACGTTACTAAAAGCTTACAGTCAAGTTACGCCACACTGAGTGGAAAACGAAAAATACAATCTTAAAATAATAAAAATAATTACAGCATAGTTATATTTAAGGTATATATATTAATAAGCTCTAAAATCAGGACAAATTAATTACATATTTTGTCAATTACCAGTCACTCCATACAGATTGATAGCACCACTTTACATCATAATAACCCTTTTAGAAAACCAACTGGTTACTGCATCATTCTCTTCACATTCCAAAGTTAACACTTCCATTAAATAATAAAATAATTCAAATATGTAGCAGTTACATTGCATACAATAAGTTATTACAAATTGAGTTTATTATAAATAATTGTAAAAATTTGTTATTGCTTTAAATGTTTTGTTTTCGCATTCGATTGATAGCTGACGGGTGATATATTCGAGTCATTTAATATTATATTAGAACCTAACCATTAATTAGACTTATCTATTAATAAGTATGCTAGAAAGACATGTATATTATTTTGTGATGGGTAATACGGCAAAAGAGGCACTATGATCTTAGAAATCTGAGTTAAACCAATTTTTAAGCAACGAAAATTATGAAATCAAAATACTCCACATTATGATAAAGAACATACATATATGTACACATTTATGTTACATTATGCATAATTGCGGCAGTGATTTATTAAATTTTCGTTTTTAGCTAGTAGCTCATGGAAACAACATTATGCTTGTACTTGACAATGGCATTCAGTTGCTCTATTAAGATATTTGCTAATAGGATACAGTAAAACATGATAGAATTAAATCAAACAAAATAGCATATTGAGTTTTATATATAGTTATAAGCTAAAATAATACCATTGATGAATAATTTGCAGATTTTGTAATCAATGCCTTATTTAGCTGCTAGATGCGATCGCTCGAGTATTCAGCGAACACATGCATTTAAATTACTTAGCTATCCATGTGCCCAATTTATATTGGTTAATATAAAAGCTTTAAGAAGTAAAAAAAGGCTTTTATTTAACTATAAAATACTGTATTTTCACAGGAATTGCTCAATTACCACCAAACAGCTCAAGTGAAAGTGGGTGAAATATTGATTGCAAAATTCCTAGACATACATACAAGTTAAATAAAAGCTTTTTAATACGAAAGCAATTGTATTCATTTTTGTTTTCTTCAAATGTTAACAAATTCTTCAAACACGTTACATGCTAAATTTAATTAATTTTTACATACTTTTGACTATCAAATTGTACTGGCTTTGATTTAAAAGATTCACAAATGAAATAAATGGGTGCTCTGGACGGGTGGTTACATTAAAATGACTTATAATACGTATAAAATTGTGATTCTATAAAGAACATACTGGGATACTCTAAGCGGGTATTTTAATACACGACTAATTATGTTACAAGTCGTACACATCTTAACTAACAAAACTTCACAGCCGAAACGTAATTTTAAATTTTGATACGAATGCATTTTTTATATTATACTGTGTCTATTCTACACACCATTTTTAAAAGAATTTGTCCAATACGAATGATTTAGCCATCATTTCATGTATTAAAAGAAATAAAGACAAAAGCAGCTCAAGGAGACAGCCACCTATAAAAACTTTCTCCACAATATTTATAAACACAACACATGGTCAACATACATTACATAAGTACCTAATTGCAGCATTTACTTCACAATAACATTCAAAGATTTTAAGGTATTTTTATATTACAGAGTAAAGATTTCTAAATTGTTACAAAAATTCATTACATAATATTACAATTACCAACTCCTCGATATTAAGAAGAATCACTCGGGAAGATGAACAACAACTTATTTACTACTTGCAAAATTAAAACATCCATCATTGCTAATTTAGTGCTAATTTGTCTAGTCTCTTTCACATAATGATACCATTTGTATTTAGTGTATACTATAATAGTTTTGTGCTGTTCAATTTGCTCATTCAAGCCATCCCGTTTGGTAATGCACTCGATTCCAACAGAAGGTAGTCTAGTCCAGCAACATTTAATTTGTGGCCAACTATGTAGGTGAAGCCATGGTAAAAGTACAGAAAACACTGTATAAAGAGCAATGCGGTCCACGTGTATTTCATTTTCGTCTAGTATCGGCCCCGAGACTGTTACACATCTTCTTGTTTTCCTTATGTAAATATTTAATAGTTTTGTGAACAAAAACTGAGGCTGATAATGATGTGAAAAAGATATATAATATATGAAATATGTATATTTTGATGACCATTGTATTTCATATAAATTTATTTACTTACAAACACTGCATTAAGTATTCGTGTAAAATATAGGTAAGAAGCAAATTCAATTTGATATTTTTTTCAATTGTCAGGTATCAATATGAGAAAAAGAAATGTGAAAGTAACTACATTTTAAAATTGAAGAGAATAAGCTAAAGTTATTGCTTTTTATAAAATATGTTAAAACTTTCCTCGCAACGTGTCCTTCCCTCATTGGATAATAAAAACATGCTATCGTTATTTTAAAATTACCAATTCTAGGAATAGGGTCTTATCAATTAAATTTTCCAATAACATCCAAGCTAAACGCCACATGGCGGTTTTAAAAATATAACCGTACACCACGACCTTATTAAACGCACAAAAAATATGATTCTAAGTAAATTTGCACGTTCAAGATTTGGATGTCACTGTCGCTACAAGGACATATCCAATACAATTCGCGATTCATATAGCAACATCTACGTACTGCTTAAAATATGACATTAGCTTTACAATCTAACTAGAAAATTAAAAAAAATACAAAATACGCCATTGCTTGAGCGAGCCAAGTCGTTCATCAGACTTCAGTTTAAAAACTCCCGTCACTGCCCTTGTAAGGTACAAAATTATTGAAAAGATTGTAGACATGTAACAACAATATCGTTCATGACAAGGGCAGATAGTTATCTCGCTCATCTAGTCCACGACTATATTAGTCCGCGGCTTACTGAACACAGATCAGTGCACGTAGTAATCCAAGGAGTAATGAAGACACTGGCCTAGTGGAGTTCAGTGCAGTTCCGATACCGATTTGTGATGTTTAAAATATGGAATGTATGCATAATATCGATGTATCATTTCATTATACACAGTGGCGGTGGCAGAAACGCCTCTATAGCATTGCGAAACGGAACAACATGGCCCGATCGTCAATATGACACTGGGCGAGGAAATTATATTGGTGATCTTAGCACAGCCCCATGTTTGTCTATTACACAGTGAAAGTGAGCAAACTTGCAAACATTGAATTGTGTGACGCTAATTTAATTCTACTTTCAAAATGTACATAATCGATCGGGCAGTTGTCATCAGTGTGATCCTGTTGTACCTTCCTTGTGTAAACCCCGCTTTAGGTACACACTGACGTATGTGTATACATTCTTACGTACAAATCCTTTTGCCTATCAAATACATATATTACTTTTGAGCTGTTATCACCTTCCTATTGTTACAACTATTTTTACTATACCGATAACCTTATCAATGATCTTTTGAGAACCAACTATAGGGAGGTTATGCTAAAGTATCTAAGCTACGAGCCCTTTAGTTACATGTTATTGTTCACTACAAATTGTGAAACTGCCTTGCAGTTCGATATGTTTAGATGTTATTTTATTATTTGATCAGAATTTTAACACGCTCGTTATATCTGCGATCAATCACATTTTAAATATATCTGCCACTACTGCTCATTTGCAAAATCTTTATATTGATTAACTACAATACATTAAATTAATTCTACAACAATTACTACACCACATCATGTTGTTATTAGGCTTTTATTAGACTTTATTTTAGCTGCATTATTTAGCTAGTGATTTTAATAAATACAACGTAACAAATTATCTCCCTATATACTTATATTAATATATGGTTAAAATTCTGAGGATTTAAGGATCCGTCTAGACAATGTTGCATACACTAGCAATTTATGTTACTTAACAATTATATAAATTTGTATCATTGTGTACCAATCTATAACGGTCTCGTCAACGTGAACATCATATATTTACGATGACATCTTAATCATGATTGAGGTCGTCCTGTTTATACTGTAAAATCAAAGACCATGGTTCAATTAAGAGTCTTATAAGTTACAACTGAAACTATTTTAATATGGTCGTAAAATATATTCGTATGGCATTTTCATATTTGTTACTTGTTATCACACTGCATATATCTGTAGTTATATGTTGTTCGTTTAAAGTAGTTATTCGCATGAAGTGGTAACCATACTTAACAATATGCAGTTCTTTTTAATAAATCTTATCTGTAGAGAAGTAATGAAATTATTATACATTTATATAGGTTTCCCCTAATTGGGTTTAGTCCCTTTAAGTAAATCGATCACAAATTTAGGTTAAATTCCTATTTACGTGTAGTATTACATAAAGCATTTCTGGATTTTACAAATGTATTGTTATCAGTCCACGCATCAGATCATTGCGGCGGCAGTTTTGCGCCGACGACACAGATCGTGACGGACACAACGTATTAATGTGTGTCTGTACGCACGCAATGCATAATGTTACGTTCATTTCACGCGATGGACACGCACACATGTTGAATATGTACACATAGTCATCATCAATCTCATTACAACTTAGCGTTATGACGTATTACAATTTTCGGCATATTATTCTTGAGTCGATTTCGATCAGGATCCGTTGCCGTAACGCGACTTATAAACGACAGAGTACGCGTCATTGTTTCGTGGTCGACGTCGGCGAACAACCGTGAAGGGTCATGCAGTAATAGAAGCGTGCTAGAGGTCGGGCGAGAGCGGCGCGTCGCTAGCTCGTACGGCAGGCGTCGTCATCCGAGGAGGATAGCGACAGCTAGCCGGCGAGCACTTCGGGAAGCGGTGAACTTGTCGACTCACCCC
>DWGJ01002100.1:0-16955 GCA_018246895.1 Aspitha aspitha aspitha | reverse complement strand
TGAAACAGACACTATATAATAGTTAGTCAGTATGTCCACTTAGTTGAACGATGGTCCGTTCGCTAATATGAAATGCTATCAACGCGGTCATTCGTTTGTTGTGTGAATGATCAAGTGCTCCAGTGAATGTTGTATCTACGATTTTGGTTCGTTAAAACGATCGATGCCGCTTACTGATCGAAAACGTTTGCGTTCCAAATGTGAATCACATAATACAGTTTTAGTTAGATAACAATAATATATCTTTATTAAAAGTATTACGTGATCGATATAAATTACATTCGTTACTCGAAATAACCAGATCGTCATGATTTATTAATATTACTCTGTTACGATGACAAGACTGTTTGTTGTGTCGTAGAATTAAATAATTCTGTATTTGTTATTTAGTTACTTTGAACCAAAACTGCAATGTAAAATTCGATATTACTTTATTATCTTCTAAATGTTAGACGACGTCAATTTCGTAACATGAATGGAAAAGAAGAGTACGCAGAAAAAATTAAAATCAATTGTCTATCCATGTCAATTTATTGAATGACGATGATGACTCATCTTTGTCTACGTAACGCTTGTAATTTTACGCATACGTTCGCTAAAACTTGACTAATCGTTTGAGACAATCTTGCCGCCGGTGATGCAATGCAAGATTGTAGGTACGTACATACATACGAGTAAGTATTCACTCGTACGACGTTGAAGTCACGTAGTCAGGCAAGGCGAAATTGGGGGTGGAGCGCTCTGGAGGTCAATGACCGTTGCAGAACTCCCACCGGCCCTAATTGCATAAAATGATTTGCAGTACTCCACATGCTTGTTCCTGTAACTACTGTTTGTAATTTTTTTCAGGGTTTGTGTGTTTGTGTCCTCATGTTAAAACGAAGGAAACTTTTTATTCAAAACCACAGTTACATGTAAAATTAAATAGGAATGTTTTTTTTTAAATATATATATTTTTAAAGACCCTATAGCATACCTACCAGATTTATTTAAAAAGCTTTTGTTACTTATCTCCACCACCAACAGCACTAATGCTTTTCGGCCAAGATCCGAAAGTCTGGCAATAAACCGGAAATCCCCTGGGGATCACTTAAACCTTAGAGATTACGGATACTCATTCCGTGAGCACTTCCGTTTCACAATTTACCTCGAACAGACTTGGATTTCGGATCCCTTGGTATTTTATTCCTTTGAACGTCATTTAGCTTGATTTTCATTACAAGGTTGGTATACACACACACACTGAGGTATATATACACTTACATTTTTTAGTTATATAATAACATTACAGAGGAAAAAATACATTCCAAGAATTACATTGCAGTTTAATTCAAGATGACATCTGAGATGCATTGCATCTATCTAATCTTTGCGACAATGATGCAAAAGATAGGAATATCTAATGCAATACCAAATAGGAATGATCATATATACTTTAGACGTATATGTATGTATTATGTACATTATGATTTGAGTTATGTCTTCTTCTAGACCTTTTTTGTATAAAATACTTAATGTTTTTTTTAATGACATTTATGATATTGTTTTTAACGTTTTCATCTATTGCATCATCGTCACAATCATAAGACGAGGTAGATAGAATATCTAAGCTTGCAATGAAAAACTTGTTTCTATTTGTTTCATGTACGAAATTCACTTACATAAGCAAATATACGTTCTGCATTTTTGATACAATATATATATATCTAACTTATATATTTCACAATACGACCGAAAGTGACGTTGGTTGAAATTTTTACGCAATATAGTGCGTAGTTCCGTTGTGATCCATTCAGTCGTAACTTAGTCACCCGCGTTGAGCGTCTGGCATCTTACAAAACGACTCTGTGTTGGTTGTTTATTCCGGTTAATCAGTAAAAAAATATACGCAAAATTTCGCTTTTATCCCTACGTCTGTGACAACTATAAATACTCGTAAAGTACGCGGAAATATTAGGGACGTCGGAAAATTTGAAAACATCGTCAACTGTCGGGCATAATTTTAGATAGCCGGAGGGCACAGCGATGATTCTGAACGGCACATTGGAATCATTTATTAACTTGTCTAACGTGGAATATATCTACTGTAAGTACTCGTTTAGAAAATAGATAAATTTCTAGCGGATTATTATTTTTTACGAATTCCTTTATGTAAATTAGCACTAAATTTATTCTACTTCCCATAGATGTTCGTATTCGTTTCGGTTGTGCTTCTAGATACTATTCTATTTCTAAATCGTCACGCATTACTTACATCTATCTACAATAGATAGATACCTATCATGAGAGCCTCGACAGGTCTGCACAGTGGTCTACGCTACAGCTAGTGTCCATTAGAGATCGGTGTCGCGTTACGCGGCTAAATTGTGGAACAACGCGGCTTCATAGCGCGTATCGAGTGTCGGGCTTCGCGCGGCGCCGCGACCCAACGAGCCTCGGTCGATGATCGGCTGATGTTTTGTAACCGTGTTGTTGTTGTTCGACCCTTTTTATCGGTCCACCGCTAGACCGGGTCTCCTGTCGTAGTGAGAGCGATTTAGGCCGCAGTCTACCACGCTGGCCGAGTACGGATTGTAATCACTCGTAACCACTCTTAATTTGCATCACATTTGACATATGAATTGATTTTGTCATTGTTATTTGTGAATTTGCTGACGGTATGGTCCACCGCTAGACCGGGTCTCCTCTCGTAGTGAGAGCGATTTAGGCCGCAGTCTACCACGCTGGCCGAGTATGGATTGTAATCACTCGTAACCACTCTTAATTTGCATCAAATTTGACATATGAATTGATTTCGTCATTGTTTTTTGTGAATTTGCTGACGGTATTACATCGATATTGTTGTCGTCTCATAGTTTTATTGTTTCGTGCCATTTACATGTAATAGAACACAGATCTTACCGCTTGCGTCATTGATGTTGTTCTTAATAGAAATTTAATTAGTTGGTAGTCATTATTGTTTAGTCGTCGGTAAGTATGCATTAAATGCTAATATCGTATAGCGTAACATGAAATGCCTTCTTAAAATAATTCCCAATTCACACAAATATTTATCCTTATCATAAATATATTCAACGTACGAACACAAATCCATAGACTGTGACTAATAACATTATAATATCGTTTCTGTTCACATATTCTGTTCGATGTCGAATTTCGCGGTTATAATATTAGACTGTCACTTAGTTTATCCATTTATCGACAAATTGTTATATCCTATACTCTCTTCGTCTTCGTAAGAAACAGAGCCCGATTAAAAATTCTCTTTATATAACGAAATAAATTCCGTTCTTCCTCTTAAGTAGTACTTAATTTATATTCTGAATACTAGATTAAGCAAAATTTCACTTCGAATCAATATATCAACTCGTATTGATTTACGAGTTCACACTTCCATTTTTAAAATTTTTATCGTTACTAAATGTTTTCTATTTCACAATCATAAAACCTTCTAATCGGTTACTGAAAAAAAAAGAGTCAAAGTTCTGAATGCAATATTGTTTTTTATTTTCCATATTATTTACATACATCATAATTGTAAAAATGTAAGTATGTACCTACATACTTCTCACTACTGTATTTCTTTACACCATGTCACTACGTCAATCGATCCGTAAAACGTAGTTATTATGTATTCATGACCTATATTTTTTTGATAATATCGACTGGTCTGAGCCATGTATCATAAAT
Organism: Aspitha aspitha aspitha; assembly: GCA_018246895.1. Taxonomy (NCBI): domain Eukaryota; kingdom Metazoa; phylum Arthropoda; class Insecta; order Lepidoptera; family Hesperiidae; genus Aspitha; species Aspitha aspitha. The sequence goes on along the minus strand of DWGJ01002100.1, from coordinate 13,265 downwards.
CGATTGTAAATTGTAATGGTCTTTTCTGCCTATTTTTTTAATATCACGTAATAGAATATTCTAACATCTTATAACTTCTACCTTAATTAACCACGTTGAGAATTCCTAAAGAATCGTCGACAGTGTGGCCTGCCTCATTATTCATTGTAATCTTATGACAATCTTAATTGAATTTCACAACAGAATGTTTTATTGTTGGACGAGAAGAAATTTACTCATGACTAGAGCCTATTGAGCCTAACGACGAGGTATTTTTCATTACTCCGATAAATAGAACAGAAATTAAACCTTATTTAAACTTGTTTATCGTATCAACATGTTTTAGTATATATTTGAAGTATTTCAAAGGCTGCTGGTTACACGCTCGCAGTGTACTAATTATTATGAATCTTGTAGTTCATTGCCCTTCTCAGGATTCTCTGTAACTAAAATAACTGGCATTCTGCACGAGTCGTCGTTGTTGCTAATTCGATCGCTCCATTCAATATTTCTCACTAGCATCACGTTCGTAATAGCCCGTTATCGGTGTTGTTCAAGTGGTTGTTTTCTTATCTTAACTTCGCATTGGCGCACCTCATAAAAACGTGTGAATATCACATTACATGTAAATGATGTCGCATCGGCCTGACCGTGATCGCGACGGAACGCCGCGCCGGTGGCTCGCGAACTCTTGTAGTGTTATCCGACCGCGTGGCCGTCGAACGATCGGCGCGGCAACCCTCGAAAATTTATCATCAGGTTACGTCGCCGGCCGCCGGTTGTGCAGTGTATGTGTTTAGGTGGGTCGCGGCCGCGTCACGAGAATCACGAGTGCGCCGCCGCCGCCGCCAATCGTCGCGCGTATCATTCGCGCCACGGACTCCACGGCGAGCGTACACCCCGTGCGCTCGTCCCCATCGGCTTACCGAAACCGCGGCGAACCCGATCAGCTGATCGCCGTTCGACTTCCGCACTCGTCGGCCAACTCGCCCCATAACATTGTAACCTCTCTATAAGACATCGTGTTCCAACTACATACAACATGGTAAGAATCCAGTGATCTAAATCGTTTGTGACTCGTGCACAGTGTGGAAAGTGTTTGTGCGCCCGCTCGTACGAAGTGTCGTTGTATTATGAACTGCGTCTCAAGTTCGAGTTAAGTTCTAAAACAATAGTTTTCACCGGAAGGTAGACATCAATACATATTGCTTACAAAGTGAGCGCGGGTGTAACACGAGTAGAACAATTCTTTACGTGTTCGAGTAGTTGCGCTTTTAGGAATGAAAGTAAATTAAAACTTTTACCTTTAATATTACAATGCATTAATATCTACCTTTAAGATTACGATGCATTAATATCAGTGCATTGTTTAATAACTTCCTTGGAATTTCACGTGCAATGCTTTAAGATACAGCGGTCTATTGACGTGTGAGGTTGATGTTTCGAATTGAAGTTTATTAGCTTATTTTCGTCACCGTTGAAGTCGAGTTGCACGCGTGAAGCTCCGGCGGGCGCTGCGTTTTCTCTTCTCGCTCGCTCGGTTGAGTCGTGTTTTTGAGATCCGCTAAAATTAGCGAACGCGTCCCCCGCCGCCCTCGGCCGGTTACATAACCGCGCCACCGGTCCGGCCTTGACTCCCGCGCCGCTCTTCGAGATCCGAGACACGCCATTGGCAGATAGATCTACGATCAACGTGAACACTGCACAATCTTAATTAAATGAGAATAACTGAACCAGTGCTTCGAAATTCAGCCTTCCATTCTGGAGCTCCGGGTTCAATCCTGGCACGCACGCACCTTTGATTTATTACCGGCGTTTTGTAACTAAAATTTGAATATCGCTCGCTACAACGGTGAAGGAAAATATTGTGAGGAAATCAGCATTCCTTAGAGATGTTATAAAGCATATAATATTTTGTGAGGTGTGTGAAGCCTACCAATCCGCGCTAGGCCTGCGTGGTAGACTATGGCCTAAATCCTTCTCACTATATGAGGAGACCCGATCCAGCAGTGGATGAGTGGACCATAAAAAGGATCGAACAACAACTGAATAGGAATGTACGAGTACCATGCGATTAGTTCTAGTATCCGCTCCCCGGCTAGATTTTGATCAGTTAACAGTGCATCAATGCGGAATATTTTTCGATATGTCAACCTGTTTCATGTTATTTCCACAAATGCACCGTGCGTAAAATGCACATATCAGCGGTTGTATTATATTGGCGTATAAATCCATATATTATTCAAATGAAGCTACCGCGCCAAGAAATACTGAGGCATTTCTAATTGCCCGTTGTTTTTCTTTATTTCTTGCCTATTTCCAATTCATACAGAAATTTATAGTAATTATAACGTCAATATATATATGACAACAATTTGCGTAATATGTAATATCTGTCTGTCGGAAAAATGTGCATTCCTTGAGCAAGCGTGCGCATCATGCATAATTACATCTTTAATTATGTACGTTCGTTATCTTATCTAATCAAACGGCCTTGATATTAATATGTAAATATTTGTAACTCACAGGACTCTGTCTGGTTTTCAGCGGATCTCGTCAAATCATTGTTATAACGCCTTTTAGATTCAAAATCTCGAACGTGCGGTGTTTAAAAATAAGCTTATAAACAACAATTCACGTATCAAAATGCACTTGCGTATAGTCTAGTCTTAGTAATAGTCTTTATTATGAAGTTACGCCAGTTAAATAATTTCGTGTGCGATTCGAGTGGAACGATGACGCCATTAGATTTTCGTGTAACTTTGAGATAATGCTATCGTCCATGTAGCGATTAGCTGTGTAGTATATCTGTTCTCAACCTTAAATATAAAGCTCGTTTTTACTCTTATAATTATTTTTTGATTTCAAAGTCTTCATCGACAATTGATAACACGTAACATTTTATCAATGGAAATTTTTTAATGATCTTCGTGGCCAAGTCGCACTTGCACGCGATTAATGTTACCACATGCAAATTATCGCAACACATATAAATTGCATAACTGCCGGCGTATATCTTATGTTTTTGCACGGTTCATACAAAAATATCTGTTACATTATTTTAGAGCGCTGTTTTAAGCACCCGCTGTGGTTAATTTTTCGCTTTGTTATTAGATGACGTCACGGCGATGCCCTCGACCGTGTGGATGTGATTGTTGAATTGCTTGCCCATTCAATGATATCACGGCCAAGGTCACCGGCAGTAAACATCTGCGTTCATTTCTCAAGATGTTTACTATGTATATTACCGATCTCATCTCACTCGGATATTATCCTTTTTTACGCTAAGATAACGATAAAATTCAACTTTACCGAGTTGTTTTCGAAAACGATAAGATAAATATGGACCAAGAAAAATATCCTCATAGGGTGTAAGTACTATGATTTCATAAATGTAATCGAGTTAGTTCTATTTTTAAATTACGATCGTGCACAGGCGACAAACGAGACAGCTGGGCGTTCCGTGTAGGCCGGCTGAGACGGGACGCCGCGCGGTTCGAAATCTTTCACCGGCAATCGATAAGGGCCGTGCCGCGTGTACGAGTTGCGCGCGCACCTCGGTTTCACTCGGTTTCATTGCTGGTGAATGGCCGACTCAAAGAAAACACGGGGGATATAACGGAGGGATGAGTCCCCCGGCCCAAGGTCGTTAGCAAGGCCGCACTTACTACTGCCGTCCGTCTCGCTCTAGCCAAACATCTGGACGTGCATTCATCCCGCTCGGATAATACACTCGCTTTCAAAAATAGCGTAAGTGCAGCAAGCCAAAACATCCACCCCACTCACAAATCTTACGATTTATGTGTAGGCCGGGATGATTTTCTCGTTTCATCGACTAATGTCGGTGCGCTTTAATAACGATACTGTAATAAAAATAGCAGCTGATTCGTAGTACGATTACTACGAATGGATTTCATGTTGCATACGAAATGCTACTTTTCAGCTTACGTCACTCAAATTGTAGAATTCCACAGTTGAAACAATCATCAGTCGGTATGTTTACTGAGCGTGGAAATTTTAAACAGATCGAGTTAGACGTACTCGTAATTAGGCTTATGTATTGTGGTCTCTAAGTGCTTACATTGTTGAAGTTCGTAATAAAAATATGAAACGGCGCAATGTCGTTTATAATCGATGGAAATGTAAATTTTCTTTGCATCATTATCTGGTTTATCTATAAGGTTAATGGATACTTGGTCCTCTGTTATCACTGGTCTGTGCGCATCAACTATCGCGATTTTGATGTTGCTGGCCATTGACGCAAATATGTATACTTATTAATAAGTAATACCATACCCCAAGGAACCAGTTAATGTTGTTTTATCTTTCGTGTGACATGCGCAAATTAACTACACACTTTGAAGCTTTTGCAATAATTACACATAATTATAATACAATGTCGTTTTAGAAGACTGCATCTTTTGATTTCATTTAGTTTTGGTACTTCAATAGTACATTTTACATAGGTACTCTATGAGTCAAAGATATCAATATTTATGACCATATCAATATTTAAAATCTTTAACGTTTTAACTAAATACCGATTTAAACGATTAAACTACAGATTCAAATTGAATGAAATTTGAAATATACAGTGTCTGTACCATGCTTGCTTAGTTAATAAAAATTCAGGCTTCTAGTTTTATCCCCAACGAAGTTATAAGGGGCCGAAAATTGCCTGAATTGCTTCGAGAAAAGATGGTATGGCCGTGTTGCTCGACTTGGCGGGGGTACGGCCGTGCCCCCGGATGTACATATTATTACACGTCTCTAGTACAGAGATGATTATAGGATAGGTATAGCATCAGTCTAAATATGGTCAGTGATCGGCGAATATTTAGAATCGTGCTTCCGAGTAGTCTTTTTACTTAATAAGGAAAAATGTTATAGGTATATGTATATCGATTGTCGTTCTAAATTTGTTTTTATTCAGAGTACGCTTATACTTTATTTGAAAAAAAATAACAATGCCACATGTTATTTGTACTGCATTTATAATATCCATTACGCAGTCATTTACCTAGTATATTACCTAAGTATAATTTACCTTAATACTGAACGCTCTCTTCGTCCCTTGAATGCACCGTTTTCCTACTAACGTATATTGTACTTCTGTTGTACATGTATACCTATATATCTCTTCTGGCAGCAATTAGTGTTTGGATGTTTGTGCCATTATTATAAAGGCTACAAAAGAACGATTTAAATTAACTCGCAGCCTATCTGTTACAATGTGCATCTGCTCCACACCGTGGCAGTCTATGTGAGCTCGTCCAATCGACGACCTTGAGTATTGTTGGCTGATTACTCTCCGCTACACACGTACCCATTACATATATTGTGCACTAGCGCACTGATATCTTCTCAACGTTCAGCTCGCCTATTTACTATTCGCACTGGCAACATTTCGCATGTACGAGTAGGTACCTACCCGCTGACTCGGTCTTGCAAAGTAAATTAACAACTACACGACGATCTTGACGTTTGTATATTAAATTGTTGTCTTATATGGCAAGATTCTCACTCGCTTTAGGCACAGATGCTATACGCAACGTCACTCGGTAGGCAGACCAAGTTGTAAATTTGATTTTGTATACGGATTACTTCTATTGTGCATTTAATTTTCGCAGCGGTATCGAGTACAGAGATGAGGTGTTCGCTGCGCACCAAGTGCAGCACGCGGACTTGAAGCCGTCGGTGGTATTATCGGTGGTGCAGAGCGCGCCCGCTCCGCCGCCCGCACCGGCGTGCGCGCCGCCCGCGGACGCGGAAACGGCCAACGGGGCGATTGTCGCCACCGTTGTGCCCGACGAGGAACGCCCCATACCGGTCACAGAGCAGATATTCGCGCCGAGAAAGAAAGAGATGAACAAAGGCTTTCTCATGTTCTCCCCAGACGAGGGACTTACAAGTGAGTCGCGCTTGAACCGCAACAGCTTAGGTATCCGTTGCTCTCGCTTTATTCGATTCGTTTTCGACGGACTTGAATTATGTTTTGTAATCTGTGCGAACACCGTTTTCAGTGCTTAAAGACGAGCCGGAGGATCTGACTCATTTGGCGCCGACCGCCGGCGATGCGTGTATTACATTCGACATGTTCGACGAATTCATTCTCAGCGACAACTACTGCAGTCTGTTGAGCGACGACTTGGCGAATGGCTCGCCGGTCGACTCGTTCATTGGCGATTCGTTGCTGTCGTCACCCGAGCCGCAGGTACAACGAATGTTTCAATAACGCCATATTCATGTAAACCCTGTACGTAATACATGTGCAGCGTTAGTAAAACTTAGGAAATTTTTAGGAGACCGAGTCGTCGTGCGAACAGTCGTCACTGTTGACGGAGCTGTCTCTGGACGCTTTTGACAGTGCAAGGTCGGACAATGACATTGACGATGGCAATTCCCCGTTCATTCCGGCCACTGACGAGCTGCCGGTACTGGAGCCGGCGGTGATGTGGGGCGCGTTGCCGGACAACGTGAGGCAGGCCAGGCCTCAGCCGTCCGAACCGCAGCCGTCCACATCGGCCCCGGCCCTCCAGCGCTTGCTGGCGGCGCCGCCCACCGGACCGCCACCGCAGGATCTCATTTCCAATATATATTCAGACCCAGGTATAAATAAATAACAATAAATTCGCACTTCCAACTCCTCGCGGACGCGTGGTTCACGAGTGTCGTTCGTTTCAGGTCTCATTCCAAGCAGAAGCGTGTCGGCGTGGGACACGGGAGTCAAGAGAGTGCTGAAACAGGAGGAGGAGCCGAGGGCGAAACGCGTCAAGCGCAGCCCGTCGCCGGCCGCCGCGCCCTCCTCCAGCGTCCTCATGAACCTCCTGGTGAGCGGCTGCGACGTGGACGCCGGCTACATATGCATGGTGCAATGCCGCCCCCGCCAGAAGGCGAAAGCCTGAGGCGCCGAGCGATGTAGCTCTCTCTCTCTCTCTCTCTGTACAAGCAAAAACTGTGATAAAGCGCGTCCAGTGTTCAATCGTCAGATGAGATGGCGAGTTCGCGGCTTCAATGAAACATGATTTTATTTAATACGAACTATATTATACTCGAAGTAAACACAGTGCCGTCAACATAATATGTGATAATCCCGATAAATAATTAACAATAATGAACGTTTCAGTTATACTTTCACAAGCCATCGTTAAACGAATACTCGACAATAAAAACTCCGCGACCCGGCTCTGGTCAGACGAAACTTAGTTATTTAGTTAGTTGCACTTTTTTTCGTAAGCGGATATAGGTGTTATTAGGTCACAGTGCAACATTAGCCGTAGTCGAATCCTTCGTACTGCCGTTCAATCGCGCGTGGATAGCGAGACACGTGCTTCAGATGTCACGCGCCACCCCCCCTCCATACATGTGTAATGTTGTTGTTGATTATGAAGAAATAATGATTTAGTCGTTTTTAGTCTTGTAATTATAGTTTTTAAGTTTGAACGTGCGCATATCGTTGTGGTTATGATGTACATTTGATTACTAGTTGATAGACGCGAGATGGGCGTAGTCTTCATTAGCGGTGGCGAGTAACGTCTTATGTTCGTGAATTTGTAATGTTAGATTTTCTTATCGATCTATTAATGTAGATGTATATGGAATAAATTTAAAAATATATTTTTAGCTATTTATTCGTTATTAGTGTGTAACGATTAGACAACGATATAGATATATGAAGTGGAATATGAAAGTTTTTTGTTTTCGTCGCGAATCGGTCTCGGGTGTCGTCGTCTCATGCGTAGTAGTTGCGGTGTTTATGACGTTGTACCTTTGCGATGTAGCCTTCAACTTGACACTAGATGCGGTATAGGTGAACGATTTGTGGGCATGTTGCTACTGGTCGTGTTAAATCTATGAACTATCCGTCACTGCCAAAATGTTACGAGTACAGTCTTCAACCAGTATATAAGCGTGTCATTGTTTCAAAAAGATTTATATCTACGTATGTATTCTTTTTCTTTATAAAGTACCAGCACTTGACTACAGTAAAGTAATTAGTAATTTAGCAGCTACGAAATACTCGATATTTAGGGTACCCAATGTGCTTGGCCATTTGTCATTGCAATACGAATTCATTGTGTAATAATAGTTATATATATTTTAAGAGACGTTAAATTCTATGTATGTTTGTATGTAGAGATTTGAAACTTATCAAAGTTGTTATTAACTCTATAGTCTAAGTGGAACGATGTAAAATTTTAGAGAAATATTATTTTTCTCGTACGAAATATGATAGAAGTCAAATTAAATCAAAGATATCCTATATTAAAAGAAGTTAGCAAAATATGTGAAAAGATGCACGTTGATTTTATTTACCCATGTCCCCTTTTCCCAGACGTCCTTTGGAGTATTAGCTTTAAATACCAAAATCACACTATCTTATTATATACGTAATATATACATTCATTACATATTAATCCTATGCAACAGCAGATTTCATGATTCATGACACTCAAGAATAAATTTAAGAATGTTATCATACAATTTTATATAAACAAATTGCACACGGATTGAGATTTTCATAAAATCCGCAAACATTTACTGTAATTTTTAATATCAATTCAGAATTAAATACATAATTATAACACATATTGTTAAGAAGCGTATACACACACCGACGTTTCATTTGTTGGTAAACGAACGAACCGTGAATCAAATATGTTTAGAAGAATTTTTGGTTTAAACACATTGAATTATGTATTACATTCGTGTGTTGGTTCGGTAAGGAGAAGAAATAAATTAATGTTAAAAACAAACTTTTTAAAAGCCAGCCATTATTAACGTTGTATTAGTTTTCGTATTCTCCTCATCAAGCCCTTTCACTTGATACCCATAAAATAACAAGTTCACCATCTTGCATGATCCGCCATATTGGAATTAGAATGATGTCACATAGTTAAGCACGCATTGTCATCCAGAATAAGCGCGTGTACAAAATTTCAGCTGAATCGGTTAAAGATAACTGGTCTAAAATTCAGTCGCAAGGTTCCCGCCCGGATAAACATACATACATACCATACCAAGTTCATAAAAAGCTTTTAAAGATGTAAATAAACGTCATACTTGGAAATATCTAAGTCCGGGATGATGTTAAATCTGAAATAAAGCCAGTAGTACCTACGATGCTAACTCCCGCACCCGTATTCGTAGATTTTTCATCTGATAGCATGAGAATTAAACAAAAGCAAAAGTGAATTTGAAAATTAATTGAATTGTACTTTAAAATAAGACAAATTGTCAAAGAACATTTATATCTGAATGGTCAAGTTTGTTCCGAATTCTGTCCCGACATATGTTCCTTTCTTGTTTTAATAGGGGAAATTGTTCTCCTAACAAGCGCGACAGTAATATGAAGCTTAACACACAAGTTCTTCATAACTATACCAAGTTTTTGATACATTTGTACATGTATACAATACAACACATGTCCTGCCAACATTTACCAGGGCGAAAACTTTTTTCATACCACGCAAACATCTGCTGGTTCCACCATGATTTATAAATGAGGAAATCCGAGACACTTTACCAAGTGATTTATGTACCAATCGGAAAGTTAAAAGAAGATAAAATGTTGAAAGGTGAAAAAGATAACATTCTGGAAGCGTCCGCACTGTTTACGGCGATTCCCGCCGGAATATCCCATACGGTAGTTGCTTGTAAATAATGCAGATGTGTTACACTCTATACGAGTCGAGGTATTATGGGTAAATTTTGAGTTAGCATGACCGAAATTGAATTTATGAATAAATAACATGACTCAGAAAGCATTATATAAAAGAAAAATTGAACAACATTTTCCAAGCTAAGTAATTTATCCTTCGACCATTATTAGTTATGGCTTTAATATGAGCAGAACTGTGTTGAACAGTAATACTGAAAAAGGTTTGATAATGAATATGGTGACAATGCCTGTATATTGTTTTTGGCCCTTTTATCGGCCACTGCTAGACAGTCCTTGTCTCATAGTAAGAAGATTTTAGGCCTTACTCCACCACGCTGGCCGAGTGCGGATTGAAAGACTTCACACACCTCAGACACAAATTAGTATAACATACTCTAAGGTGTGCGTGCAGGTTTCTTCGCGATGTTTTCCTTCACCGTTATAGCGATATTTAAAGTTTAGCACGTAATAAGTCAGAAGTGCCCGCCAGTATTTGAACCCAGATCCCCGGAGAGGGAAGCTGAAATTCAAACCACGAGGCGCACTGCTTCTGAACTGAAATGTCAATATATCAGATCTTATTCCTAACATCTATCTCGCAATATAACACGTCTAAATCCTTCTTCTCCTTCTTTCATTTAAAGGATCTCCCGAAGGATTAGAAATACGTTTGATACAGTACGAAATCATTGATAATATCCCGGAGGTACAAAATGCTCGGTTCAGAGTTATTGTTCGTATTAGTCAAGTCAGTTAGTATTAGCCAATTAGTTTTAACCGAAGGAGAACGTTTAAAATTGGCTCGAATAAAAAGCCTCATTTCACAAATTGTCTTAACTTCCTCTTAAATGTTATTCAGTAGTATACACCCTATCCATCCAATTTTTACTCATACTTCAAACGACTATATGTCTATAATAGTACATCAACCTTGTATCCAGATACGTTTGTCCAAAATTCTTTATTAATGCAACAATTACTCATAATTGTGCGTCTGTAAAATGTTACCATGGTAACGAAGCGGTGACTTTCCATGTATCGGTGCAGGTAGCGGGCTCTCTAAACTCGGAGAAATAATTCGCAACCGTTATGGTAGGTACTAGGCCGCAATCGGATCTAGCTAACTGGCATAAACGACGCAATAAACCATTCAACGTGACCCCAGGTCAATAGATCATGTGACTAGAAAGAAGTCGCGCTGATTGCGGCGGATATATTACTTAGACGCGATCAGCCCACGAGCTGTAGGTATTCATAAGCGTGTGAGAGGGACGCAGATAGGGTAACACAAATCACATTTAGTTAATAAATATCAGCCGAATGTTAAGGATTTTGTGTGAAAACAAAAACAGTAATTGCAATCGACGAAATCTGTTTTTCACATAAAGAATCTACAAGAATTCGTTCAAAACTGTCTAATGAATGAATATCGTGACGAAAAGTTAATCATATTAAAGCTAATACTCCACTAAATCACTATCCTCCAAGTATCTATGATTACAACATGCATCTTTTTACTTGATTTCCATTATAAAATTATTCATCAGTAATAACAGTACAATAGAATAAGTCTAATATACGATTCTCTCGTTTTCCAGCATCCAGCGCAACACGCGGCCCAGCTGCACGGCAAGATGATTCCAAATTACCAACTGATAATGAACACACCGCAGATGGCGCCTCGGAGTCCCGCCAACGTGAACATGCAGATACCCGTCATAAATATAATCCAGGCGACGTGCAACAAGCAAATGGTGCGAGCGAACGTCCCAACGAATCCGATGTCGCCGCTCACGCTCAACGTCGGCAGCCCGATGTATTCGCTGCCGTCCAGTCCGAACACGCCCAGCTACAGTCCCGCGATGAGCCCGATACAGCGCGAGCGCGTGCTGACGCCGTACGCCACGCCGCAGTCTCTATCCCCGGCCGGCACCTACAGCCAGCTCGGCAGCCCGGCCGGCAGGCTGCCGTCGCCCAACGCGGGCCTCCTGCAAGGCTACGATCCCTACCTGACCAATAAGATGCAGACGAGCCCGGGATTCCCGCTCCAGTCGAACGATCTGCTCATGGATACCAACGTGCCAATGTCGCCGTCGGTCTTTTGGGCCGATGCGGACATTTTGCAAGGCGCCAACGACCTGCTCACCGCCTTCGATGACGTTAAATTAGGCTAAGCGGGAGCTGCGGATGAATGAAAGAACGGGTGAATGTTGGGTGATTTCTACATGGAGATTACACTCGAGCGGGGCGCCAGCCTAAAATGTGCCCATGGACAGAAAGAGAAAGCAACTGAGGCTACCTGTCTCTCTTTTTTGCATAGACAAAATTAACTGTAGGGCTGTCATCTTCCCTCTCTTATTATTCGTGCAACACTCGCACTCGCAGGCCTGCCTATGGTTGCCCCGCTCTATGTATAATTACTCTATGGATTTCTATCGTTCATTGGAAAACGTTGTGGTAGCAGTGAATACATATTGTCTCTGAAGTATTTCTCTCTCATTGGACAATACATTTTCGACGTATTAACGGAGACTGAAAAATTTCATTCTCGTCCAACCGATATCTCTTTACACAAACATTCCAATACAAATGGTGCTAGGAATATTGTGTGCCTCCTTGAAATGTTTCTTTCCAATAGAAATCACTCGGAACGTATGCAGGGTCGAAAAGGGTAGAAAGAATAATTTACAGCGACGGATTCCAAGCATTTCTTCTTCTTCCACGCGTTTGTTTAGCGGACTTTTGTTTTGTTACACTTTTGACGGAAACGTTACAATATGCGATGTACATTTCGCATCGGAATCCCGATAACGACAGCTATACATGATGACGAGTGCGAGTGAAATATAATGTTGGTACGGAATAGAGATATAAAATGCATGATATACAATTTATATTAATATAGTCTTATTTTAAATGGGTGTGGTTGTAACTGTGACGTAGTGTGATGGTCAAATGTATTACCGCTCAATACAGTGTGCATAGGGCCTCACGTGCCTAAAATGTACATATCTACTCATAAATAAAATAACACAAGGCGCGTACACTGCGCGCTTCTTGGCAGTCACATTGGGTAATGTACACACAGGAAACATATAAAGGCTTTTTCAAACCTTCTTTTACATTATCACCATGATAGGGTAATGTTTGGCCCGTTGGCAAAATGGACCACCCATGCCTGGAAAGAGCCTAATCACCTTAGCTTTGACGTCCCAAATGTATATTTCGGACTATTTCGAAATATAATCTTCTACATTCGGTACAGTGGATACAGTGTAGGAAAAAGTGAATATGATTTATTGGTTATGTTATGCATTTATCATCGATTGAATAGATATTTTTTATTGACGTTAACGTTTGCTTGTGCCTGAACAGACAGCCTTATAAACGTCATATGGTAGATTTTATGTAGGGTTATGGTTTATATTGTAATGATCAAATCTATATACTCAGGTGTTGACTAAGGGGATTATTATATCAATTAATAAACAGTGAGCGTTGCCTACATAAATATATATTTTATTTAAAGTTGTTCATTTGTTTATTTACGGTTTTTAGGGTTCCGTACCCAAAGGGTAAAACGGGACCCTATTACTAAGACTCCGCTGTCTGTCCGTCTGTCTGT